>JAOXJP010286170.1:0-19141 GCA_025762735.1 Platanus orientalis | reverse complement strand
ATATATATATATATATATATATATAGATGCATTGGACCTGATGTAGTTCAGCCTTTTATTGAACTTGATTTGTACTTGGCTAGAGAATAGGAATACAGCTTATACTTGCTTATTTCTTTTATGTTATCACTTGGGTCTCTAATTGCATTTGAATTCCCTTGCATGCTACATTGATGAGTGTCAAATTAATGCATCCATGAAAACTTATTGGTAGCACCAATATGTGACAAGATGATGGATAGTTAACCGAAATGGTTTGGTTATGTGAAATGGAGACCAATGACTATACTAGTGAGGAGTGATATGTTGCAAGTTGAAGGTGTTAAAAAGATAAAGGGGAATCCAAAATTGAATTGGGTATAGTGAGGAAAGACATGCATAATTCCAATTTAATGAAAGAAATAGGGGGGAATTGTCCACTAACGTTTACCTATCGAAGATAGATAAAATAAAAATGAAAGAAATAGTGAGGAATTGTCGAACAACATTCATGTAGCCAATCCCAAGTAGATGGGAGGAGGCTTTTGGTTGTGTATATTACTAGGAAAAACAAATATTAGCTGTTTGTGCTTCTTAATTATGTTGAGCCCTCAATCTTTTGGTCCAAGATCCCTCCTTCCATGCCATATAATTATCAGATCTCAGGTTACAGAGATTGTTCTTTCAACCTTTCTGTAGAAAATCTCTTTTTAGTGGATTCTACTTTCACATTCTCTCAAACCCAAAGCCAATTCATAATAGTATTCATGCGAAATCAGATCAGATCGGATCTTGTATGTGCCATGAAGCTTGATGAACATGCTGATAGATTCTTCCCTTCAAGCATTATGACAAACATCAGGGTGGTGCTAGAGGACCAGGGTTCTGTAAGCCCTCTTTATGTCGTTTTGACACTTGAGATCAAGAAAGAATTTTGTAGAAGTTGATGGTTCCTTTTTCTTTGGCCAGCTTGGTATCTCTACAGGAGACTGAATGTTTGATGTCTTTGCAATTTGTCTGAGAGAGGATGAGAGAGAATTAATTTAGAGACATTTAAGCTACATCCAAGTGAAGATTTTCCATAAAAGGAGATGATGGTAACCACATGAACTGAGGGTGGCCGGTTGATATAAGGACCAAATGGGTGTATTAACTGGAAGGGTTTTTTTAAGCGAGGGTCTCATGAGATAAGTACATATATACATGTATACAGGAAGGAGGGATGAAAGAAGATATTAAGGTTAGTTTATTGTTGCTACTATTATTACAACTGTTGTTATTAATCTATGAGATCAGGGAGGTGTTGAAGAGATGACAAAATTAAGGTTGCTTTCTGTCCAGGTGTGGCGAGTGAAACAATGATAATTCTGAAGCCAAAGCACCTTTTTATTTTTCTTCTGTCGTAATTATCGATTGGAAAGATTTTGGAGGGTGGGCTTTATCTTTACCTTTAATTAAAATAAGAGGTGTTTTTTATTTTTATTTTTAATTTTGTTGTAAGACGTTACACCAGGTGCATAACGGGCTGAACACATTGGGAGTCACACAGGTACTTTCACCCTCTGGTTTGTGCTCTTCATTTGGAGGAGGAGAAACCAAATTCACTTCAGATAGTGAGCATCAATCAATAAGTCATAGGACGAATTAGTGAGGTAGACTCAAACATATTTGAGACAATTAAGAGAATAGAAAGAAAGAAAGAACAAATCACTAGAGAGCTCATTTGTGAGAGTCAAACCATCCATTGCACCACGTTCTTCTGCCTTAATTAAGGCAGTCATACCATCTGTAAATACGATTCATTAGAAATTATCCCCATTCTTTTTGATAAAGGGTATTATGAAATTACTAATGAGAATAATATTAGTCTCGAGTGAGCCAACAGGGAGGACCATGGTGAAAGCAGTCAAGACTATAAGAAGAGTTACCTGAAGAATGGGCAGCTTGATTAGCTGGCCGTTTAACACGATCGAATTTTAAGATTATCAGAAAATGGGTAAAGGTTCAAGCAGTCTCTAATGATTGGAAGAATCCACCAAGAGGACTGGCTAAGTTCTTGCGGCAGGAGGCTAATAATAGAAAGAAAAATCTCCTTCCAGGTAGAAGTTTTTTGAGCCCATAGGAATGGCCTCACTTTAGAGCCAGCAGAGCTGTGTATGCTTCAGTGCCTTGGGGGTTTGAGGCCTTCCAAGGGGTGAGCGGATACAGCAACAAAAACTACATGGGAGTCTCGGATAATGACACCTGCATGAGCTTTGTTTGCCTTAAAAGCTCCATCAAAATTGATCACCTAGAAAGCAGACACGATCTCTCCCGCAAGTGAAGTGACTTCCTCGAATTCCTCTCATTCTCACAACCTCTATCAATTACTCCCCTTAGCAATGTCCGTTGAACGGTCAGCAACTGCTGACTTAAGCTTCTGCTTGAATCTTACTACCCCAACCCTTAACTCTCTAAATTTGGTAAACCTCCACAGATACCTAAGCTTTAACAAGCCTTGTCCAATTTTATCCGTTGAAACCTTACCAGACAATCGACCTCCCAAAACACAGTAGCTAGGATCATAAAAGAAAAAGAAAACTTCAAATCAATCCGTAAAACATATGTAGGATGTATCGTCTGGATTCGGAACAGGTTTTCCGCTGTCCAGAGGTTGTGGTTTTGCAGTGGCAGTGGTGATGCTTATGGTAGAAGTTGTAGAGACAGCACCATCGTGGTAGATATGGAAGTGGGATTTGTCTCATCCCTCTTACCTTTAATCTAAATACGAAACTGATCATGACAAACCTTGAATTACTGAGTTACGATAACATTTTTACATTCCAAATTCATGGTCTCATGGCTAAGAAGTCTACAAATCCATAATCTAGCCCTTACAGATCTACATCCCTTAAAGCACCATGAGGGAGATGTGGACCATTATGACAGTGTAAGCTCAGCTACAGATTCTAGACATGATATGGGAGGACAATCTAAAAGTGTTTTCATATCTCTTCTCCTCCACCTACTACTTCGGATCTTCTACGTGTAGGGAAGCCAATTTTTGAGTTTACGAGTTCTTTTCTTGTTTGGATTCACATATCCTAACTTGATTATTAACATGTTGGGCTGGGATTAACATTTCTTAACCCAAACCAAACTTTACTTGCTTTGGGCTCGACCAATTTGATTTCTTTCTTTCTTTCGTGTTTTATTTTACCTGAAAACTTGGCTAACTCACATGGAAACCTGATCAAGAAACGGTTCAAGTTTGGTCAAGCATATCAGTGATGGAGTTAGAATTGCAGCAATCAGATTGGAATTGGTAAATTATTTAATTTTTAGTCAAGTGCTGTTAACATGATAGCCTCTATTTAGCTCCTGTTATGAGTCGATTCGCCACAAATTGCATATCATATGAAGGTAAGAGGATTGATATAGGACCTCGTATCACAGCCCTACCAAGACATGAAGGTTGCAACGTTCATGTCATTGGCTTCCATCCCACCTTTGCCAATGCAATTATGCAAAGAGGAAAATGTGAATAATCCTTACATGCAAAAAAGAAATGAAAGGGTGGGAATCTAAATAACTTTGAACTCAATTGGGTTTAGTAAGCAGACTTGTATTAGTGAAGATACCATTAGCACAACTAGGCCTACTTACATTAAATCAAAACACAAGTAAAAGTGAGAGGAGGAGATCATTGGTGGGTAATTGAGGGAACACCGACCCGTGAAGCTTCTTCTTGAGTAATCTCCTGCTTCTTCCATCTTTCTATCTCCTTATGTAACAATCCCTTCTTTTCTTCCTCTTCATTGCTTTTCTTCTTGCCGACCTGCATTCCCTTCTTGGCTATGTATCCCAAATTAAAACACATCCCTCCTTTTCTTAAGGTTAAGTTATGATGGATAGAGGTGGCTCAATCAAATAATAACATCTTGGCCTGCTAGAGGAGGTGGCGATCAACTTATGTGGTGGCACAAGGTTTTTGTCCTTTGCAAAGTCACCTCTTTGTTTCACATGAGTTAGACGGTGAATCCAAGACCATTCATACTTTTCCTAAATCAAAATAAGTCACCAGCATCCAGGGTGCAAGATCTGTCATAGTTTTAAAACTCATTTAGTTGACTTGACAGATTTTGAATAGACTCCAGGTACTGATAGTGGTTGAGTCAACTCAAGCGAACTCAGAAACTCAACTCAGCGAGTTGATTTCATGTCACAAAGAAAATACTTTAGTTATCAGGTATACTTTGATAATATGCCAAATAGCCTCTTATGAATTTGATTGAGCAGGCAGTAATCTCACATTTTCTTAGATATGGTAATTATGACGCTCATAAATTAGCCGAGGATGCTTTAAATGTTGTTGATCAGTGTCATGTAAGATTTCATGGCCCATTTCCAGTTGGGCTTGGATTATGTGAGAACGAATCTCGTGAGAATCGTGAAAACGGCACCAGAGGGGCTGATGCATCCGTACCAAAAAGCGATTTGCACTTTTTGGGGGGCACTTATCACTTTTCGGTGCTGATGTGTCCCCACTCTGAGGCTGTTTTCACAGTTCTCACAAGATTCGTTCTCACCTAATTTTTAATGTTTTCCATAGGGTTTCTAAGTTTTTCTTAACATATCTTGTTTATTGACTATTGGTGAGTTACGAGCAAATTCAACCAATTGAAAGTTGGTTCAGTTTTCATACTTCATCATTCTATGATTCAATGTACAAAATCTATAGGTCAAAATCAGTGTATTTGAGTGATATCAACTCGTCAAATTTTCATTATTTCTTTGGATAGTACTTTGGTACAATGTTAGTGGCTTGGCTGTGGGAAAATGCAGGTTTGGGTTTGAGAATGGTGAATAGTCATTTTGTGCAAAAAGTAGAAGGAAGGTCTGTTTACCATCCACCCCAATCAGCAGGAGCCGTATCCTCTGCACCGCCTTGTGTTGAGCCACAGGTGAGCCCAGACACAAAGGGGGTGGGCCCATATACTTTTTGCAGGGTCCCACCCCCCTTTGTGTCTGGATTTCCCACAAGGTGGTGCAGAGGGCATGAGTCTCAATCAGCAACCCAGAATTATGAAACCGACAGTGGGTAATGACCCATTCTTCTCTATTTTTTTGGATAGTGCGAAAGCTTCCATGAACTTTCGGCAGAAAAACTGTCTACACTTAACAAAGTTTAATTTTTCTTTTAATCAAGCTGCTTTTTGTTTTGAATTTCCTAGACCCTGTTTGGATAAGTGCCCTGAACACACTTGAAACCTTCCATGCAAGCCCGGCACATGCCAAACCTTCCTGGGCACCATTCTAAGGTATAACTTGTACTTAAGGGGACTGTTTTGTGGCATAAAAATTTGTGTTGCACTTTTTTGGTAAAAAGAAAGTATGCATTAATCTTCAATGTTCGTACATTTTGGAATTTTTTTTGTCTATATCACTTTGTATTTCATTTGGAATAAGCCCCAATGCTATGTTTAGACTATCATTTTCAAATATACTCTTGGCCACCAAATGTGTCACATTATTTTTGCTTTTACTAGCACGTTGAATTATAAAACTTTCAAAGTTTCTTAGCTCTTTGCATTCATCGATTCAATTTCTTATTTCATTTGGAACTTCTTTCAAAGGGTTCCTTAATGTTTTAGTGACTATTTTTGCATCGCCTTCTACAATGACTTTTTTGACTCCCATGACAATAGTTGTCTGAATTTCAAGCAGTGCCATCTCACTCTCTACTAGTATTGGTGAACATATATATACTTCTCAATTTGTTCCGTATTACAAGACTTTCTCCTTTAGAATTGCAGATTATGATTCTCATGCTTGCCTTTTGCTTCATTGTAGATAGTGCTCCATCAAAATTCACCTTTATATAATCACCTTTTGGAGGTATCCATCTATTTTCTTCATTTTTTCTCAATTCCTGAGTCCTTGTCAGGTCCTTCAAGTCTTTTGTTAGTTTGCATGCACTAGACAATAGTGAGTATATGTTCCAAGATTTACCATTGAAAATAATATCATTCATGTTTTTCCACATAATCCAACAACATATAACAATGCACTCATATAACCATTTCCTATTATTATTTGTTAGTCCTTCCATTATAAAGCAATTATTTAGCCAATTTTTAAAACCATTTTCATTGTGATTTGTACTTCTTATTGATAATGTTGATGTGTGCCATACTTGTACTGTTCTTGAACATGTAACTAGAGTATGCATGATTGTTTCATCATGTTCATTGCATGTGGGGCATATTGGATCAACATTCATGTTTCTTTTTATTAAGTTATCTTTTGTTGGCAGTGCATTATTACATGCTTTTCATATCAAATGTTTTATTTTTGATGGAATATTTAGTTGCCATAGTTTTTCCCATGAGAATTTCCTATGCTGGTTATTTGTTTGGTTTCGGGTGTTGATATTTTTCCTTTTATTTTATTGTTCAAGGTCTCTTTCACTTCTTATACTCCTTTGATTATTATTGAGGTTATTTTCATCTTCATGGTTTATAATATTTATTTCTCTATTCACATTTTGGTTATTGATTCTATTTTGTTGTTGTTGTTCCCCCTCAGATACTTCCACGAAATACCTTGATTTTACTGTATAGTTACATTTTTTAATCGTAATGTCATATATTTCTATCATCTTGATTATTCTGACTGATAAATTTTTTTTTAATTTCCAAAATTTCTTCCTCTGTTATGTATTCTCTAAGCAGTTCTTCATTCCATTTTCTTTCTGGGTAGTTTATTATTTCACTAACTTTTTCTATTTGGCAATTTATGGGTTTGTTTGTTCTAATTTGCATTACTTCTATTGTTAATATCCATCTATCTTCCCATAATTTAATATTTTGTCCATTACCTACCTCCCATATTAGGCATTTTTTAAGGAGATTTCTTCCTTTGATTATACTTTTCCATAGCTAAGAGTTATTATTAGTACATTTTATTTCTAGAAAACTATTATTTGGAAAATATAGGTCTTTTAGAAATTTCACCCAAAGGTCATTTGGATTATTTAGTATTCTTCATGCCTGTTTTGTTAATAGTGCTTTATTGTAATTGTGAAGATCCTTAAATCCAAGTCCTCAATCATTCTTATTTATTTTTTTTAAGTTTCTCATTTTATGTAGTTTATTTTTTTTTTCTCCTGTTCCTTTTGACCCCACCAAAAACCTTTTTTTTGTCTATATTTTTACAAATGTGCTTTGGTATTAGGAAGCATGACATTGCATATGCTGGGAGAGTTATTATTACTGATTTTAATAGGATTTTTTTTTCCAGCTTGGTTTAACAATTTTTCTTTCCAACCCTAAATTCTCTTTTCTACTTTTTCTATAATATTTGAGAATACATTTATTTTGTTGTTTCCTATGTTCGAGGGTAATCCTAGATATTTTCCTGGATTATTTACTTGTTTTATTTCTATTTCATTCGTAATTGCTTTCCTTACTAGGTTGGGAGTGTTTTTGCTAAAAATTAGTTCTGATTTTTCATTATTTATTGTTTGTCCCGATGCTTTACTAAAATCTTCTAGGAATTTTTTTATATTTTTTACACATTTTACTTTTGTTTTAGTAAAAATATAGCAGTCATCCATAAATATCAAGTGTGATATTACGGGCTTCCTCTCTTAATTTTTATCCCTTTAATATTTCCTTTAGCTTCCATTTTTCTAAGGCTAGATGATAATCCTTCCATACTTATTATGAATAAGTATGATGAGATTGGGTCTCTCTGTCCGAAGTCTCTTGTGGGCTTAATTTGATTTCCTGGAGATCCATTTACTAGTATTCTATAACTAACTGACGTTACACAATTCTTGATCCAACCTATCCATCTTTGGCTAAATTCCATTTTTTCTAGTAGTTTTTTTCTATAAATTTCCACTCTACTTTATCGTATGCTTTACTCATATCTAATTTTAGTGCCATATTGTATTCTTTCTTTTTATTTATTATTATAAATCTAAGTATTTCGTGTGCTATCATGATATTATTTATTATGTTTATATATATTTTTTATAAAAGCTCATTGGTTTGGCGATATTAAGTCATTTATTACATTTTTTATTCTGTTTGCTAATGTTTTGGATAATATTTTGTAAAAAGCATTACACAAGCTTATAGGTCTGTATTGTATTACATTTTCTGAATTTTTTATTTTTGGTATTAGTGTAATAAATGTATTGTTTATTTCTTCTAATGTTTTGTTACTGTTTAGAATTTCTAAGATGCTTCCATTATGTCATCTCCCACCACATCCTAGTATTGTTGATGAAATCCTACTTGAAAGCCATCAGGTCCTGGTGCCTTTAATTTCCCCATTTCAAAAAAAACTTTTTAATCTCTTCTTTATTGAAAGGTTTATTTAAGTATTCTTTAGACTCTTCTGTTAATACATTATAATTATGGTCTAGTATATTCTCAATCTCTTGATCATTAGGATTATTTGTTTTGAATAATGTTTCATAGTAGTTATTTATTTATAGTGTTATATCTTTATGTTCTTTATACTATTTTCCATCTAGTCCTTGTATGACTGATATTAATTTTATTGTTTTTCCTCTTTTCTATTGTTGTTAGATGAAAAAACCTTGTATTTTTATCTCCCTATTTAACCCAATTTATTCTTGATTTTTGAGCCCAATAGATTTCATTTTTCTTTTCTAGTTATTTTATTTTTTCTTCCAAGTTTTTGATTTCTACTATTTCATTTTTTGTGATTGTTTTCATGTATATGTTTTTTAGTTTATTTTTGTTACTTATAATTTGGTTATGTAAATTACTAAATACTTTTCTATTCCATCTTCTTAGTGTATATGGAAGTCTTCTCAAATCCCTTTGGACTTTTTTTAGCTTTGTACCATGGTGGTTTCGTTCCCAATATTTTTCTATTTGTTCCTTACATCTTTTATCTTGGGTCCATATCCATTCAAACTGAAATGGTCTTGGTAAGTAATTTCTCTCTAGGTATAGGTTTAAAATTATTGGTGCGTGATCAGATGCTATGGGTATTTGGTTTTCTATTAATGCTTCAGGAAAAGTGAATCTCCATTCTAAGTTTGCTACTCCTTTATCCAATCTCTCTTTTATTATCTCTGGGCATTTCCTAATCCAGGTATACGGTGCTCCAATGGATCCTAGGTCTATGAATTTACCTTGTTCTAGGATTTTTCTTGTGTTATTAAGTTCCCATGTAGGAATTTTTTGTCCTCACACCTTATCTTCTCTTTTCTAGATACAATTCCAATCGCCTACTACTAATAAAGGTCCAGCTATTTTTTTTTTTGTTTTTGTTTTCTCTATTATGGTTTTATAGAAGGTTTTCCTAAATTTTCTTTCTGGTTCACCATAAACAAATATACATGTCCATTTAGTTTTGTTTATTCCTGATTCAATTTCTGCTATGATGTATCTATTGTTTGTTTCTCTTATGCTGCACTTAATATTTTTCCTCCATAATAGAACTAGACCTCTAGATAGACCTAGTGACCCTAAACTGTAAGAGTTTCAGTCATTTGTAATTTTTGTTTTTTTCCTAAGCTCACTACTTTGACACTTTGTTTATGATAGAAATATTATTTTCGGGTTTTGTTTTTTGATTTGGTATTTCAATTCGTGAACTGTCAAGGATTACCCGATTCCTTGACAGTTTCATGCAATAATTTTCATCTGGTCCTTTGGGGCTGTTGTGGGATAGACACCTGAACCCATTTATTATTTTTTGACTTACTTTCTTTATAAATTGCTCATACTTTTTTATTTTTATTTCTTTGTTTCTTGCTATTTTTCTATATGCCAATATTTTGTTAATTTTTTTTTAATCATGTTTCTATTTAATTTTTTTTACTATTTCTATGACATACATATGGAAAATCATTTCATTAATAAATTTCATTTTCCATATAGACTTTTTTGTTAAGTATTTTAAAAGAGAGTTATGGGATTGACATACCTGGGCCCATGTAAGAAAGACACTGTATTTTTTTGAATATTGAATTACATGTGAATGCTGTTATTCTTTGGTATGTGCTTGGTGGGCTTTTGCATCCATTTCTTCCTTCCTGCTTTTCTTCAGTTCCTTGTTTGGGCTAACCATTACCTTCATTTTCTTACTTGCTATTTTGGCAAGCTTTTCACTCATATCTATGCCCATTGACTCAAAATTTTTGTCATTTTTCTTTTTTATTGTTTATTTTCTTTTTTATTTGGAACTGAAAGGGGACATATTTTGTTTGTCCCGATTCATCCCCTGAGGATGGACTAAGTTGGCTTGTGAGTTCAAAATTTGACTCCCCTATAGAGAGGGATTTGTCTTTTTTCTCCTTGGGTTTAGTTGGGCTTAAGGGTGGTTGGACCAACTAACTTGGTTCACCCGGTTCTTTTATCACAATGCCCTTATAAGGTTTAGGAGTCGAAGAACCCATGTTTAGATTGTCTTTAACTTCCTTCCATATTTTCTTCCCTTTCTTATCTGCAACCCTAGCTTCTGTTTCTCCCACAATTTTCTCCCCATTTTTAACATTTGCTTCCTCGCTTTGGTTATAGAGTACAAGATCCAGTTGGAGATTTGAAGATGACCCCATGCACCAGCTGCTTTCTCCCATTTTGGTAATATTTTGATTTTCTAATTTTCTAATGTTTCTCCTCTCTTGCCAGCTCGATCCTCCATATTTGGTAAGATTTTGAAATCCTGCTCCTTTTGTGTTGCTATAATTACCTTGAATGACATTTATTTCCTCAATGAGCTTTTGGATTAGTTTGCCGTTGTCGAACCCTAATTTTTGGGCGACTTCAGTGAATTTGCTTTCCTTTAATGGTACCCTGGGGAGTCAATCCCAGCTTAGTGTTTTAAAACGGAAATCCAGGTTGGATTTCACATTCCATGGCTGAGATTGGGGGCCTCTGCCCACTTGGTTGGACTCGTTTCCATTTGAGTTCCCATCCGAGTCGGTGGTTGGGTTCTATTGTGGGTTTTTCGCCATCGGTGATCTATCTTCCCTCATTTTCAACAATAGAGAGGGAGTCTATAAAAAAGGGGGATAAAGATTCAAATGTTGACACAGTTGAACTCCACGATCGATAGAGGAGAAGATGGGTGGCTCCAACTAGAGTCTCAGGCTTTGATACCATGAAAACTATAATGTTTTGGGAGATTACAATGGCATAACCCAATTTGAGTTTCCACCAAGTTAATATGTGTTTGGTTTACAAGGAAATGGTATTGTAAAATTGCTCTGATGCGCCATGATAAACAATACAAACAAGGAAAGAACATAAAATAGAAGTACACTGCATTGAAAATGCATTATAGCAATAATTCTATGTTAGTAAATCAAGTAATTCCTTGGTGTTATGGACTCCAAGGATCCAAACACAGCCTGAATGGTGCATTTGTTAGAGTACACAGTTGTGCTACAAAGATGAGATTGGATCCATCATTTGAATGACCTTAGTAGTTATCGTGGTATCTTTGTACTTGGCAAATAGGACACGTATCAATACACAAGATTATTCTTGTCATTACTGGAAGAATGAAGGTTATTTTTATAACAAGGCAACATTTTCAAATGACGATACCTTGGCTTTGCCCAACTTAGCTCAAGTTCGTCACATGAAGACAAAGCTCAGACTTGGTTTAAGCTCATAAAGGTAGGTCCAGCTTACCAGAAAAAATGGTCCAACAACCTAATTTGTCTTGTTTGAACATTGCTATTGAAATATATAAAAGGGAAATTTGCTTGATCGGACCAAACATTTGCCAAAATTGCCAAATAGTGGGGTAAATGAAAGCCTTACCTAAATAGGATATTTGTAACATATAATTACTTTATTACCCTTAACATCTTTGCACTGAACATCCGTATTGGGGCCTGGGGGCTTTGTGTAGTCTTCCCAACTGCTAACAATGTCGACCACATCCTTCCTCTAGTATTTTTGTTTCAAGTTCTCCTGCTCAGCTCAAGGTATCACTCGCCCCAGACATCCATTAATGTCGCAGCCAGCAGTCCTCATGGCCACCTCCGTCGCCATTATCGGCCGCCTCGAAGCTGTTGTATTGGGAGGGCAAGGGTTAGCATGTGCTGGAGCCCTACCATAGCCACCTGACTATGTCGTCACCATGAAGCGGCTGTTTTGGTGTGCTAGTGTTAGCAATGCGACGAAGGGTGTTGGGTGGGATTGGATTTCTTCGCATCATCCATGGTTGATGCTATCTTGCATTTCGTGGTGAAGGAAATAGATGATATGATGGATACAGGCAATCTGGATGGTCATCCACTGCAGTTCTTAAACCCATCTTTCGGTGAGACTTTCACCTTCTCCAATTCTTTTGTCTTTTCCATCATCCCAATTATATAAACTTTGGGGCTCACCATTCAAACCAAGGAATTTAACATCAATGACTTCAAGTTGATAACCATGGTCGGTTTTAGAACGTAAGCCTCAAAAGTGGGAAATCGAGAAATGTTGTACAACACATGAATTTAGCTCATCAGAATTTTGGTTTATTACCTTGGATTTCTCCTGTGATGATGAGGTTATTGCTCGTTGATAATTTTTTGTTAAATTGGTTCATTTCGCAAATTTGACAAATAAACAAGAGTACAAAAGGATTTTTTTTTATACAATTTTACCCTTACAAAATCCGATTTGGGCAAGGTATTCATTTATCACACTATTTGGCAATTTCCGCAAAACTTTGTTCCCATATGGAAAATTTCCCTATATAAAATGATTATATATCACTATAAAATTCTTAACCAAACCGAGATTTTAAAGAGCTGATCTTAATGAAACTCAGCTCAAGCTCACTTAGGAAATGAGCTTAAGTCAAGACTCATGCTCGGCTCTATGAGCTTAAAACAAGGATCAGGCTCAACTCATGATGAGCCGACTTGGTTACTTTTTACACCATGCAAGCTGAGCAATAATTTAATGGTGGCAATTCGTGTTGGCAGGTTGGGTTCGTGTTGTGTCAAAATAGGGGTATACGACTATATGGATCAACCTGAACCTGACCCATTTATTAATTCTGTCAAAGCGGTCGATGCTTTGACCCAAAAACATGTTTACTGTCAACCCTAACCCACTTATTTCGTGTTGGGGTCATGGGTTATGTGGTAATTCTTGTTGGTGGGTCAGATCAGTGTTATGTCAAAGGTAAGGGTGTACGACTATATGGGTCAACTGAACCCGACCCATTTAATTTAATTGTATCAAAACAGGCCGATTCACTTTGACCGTAGCACAACCCTAACCCGATTCTTTCATGTTGTGTTCATGTTGGTTTCACGGGTCGTGTCAAACATTGCCATCCCTAATTTAAGTCGTTCCACTAGAGGATGCGGACTAGGCAATACTATAGGCAAATAGCACCAATGCTAAGTTGCTAACTGCAGCCCTTGGACGGCAATGAAAGAAAGCATAGTATCTCCGAGAATAATCTATGAAAGAGACGGCTTCATCACTCAAAACCAACACAGAAAGTACAAAACCAAACTTTATATTCGTTTCATCACAAGAGAATTGCAGATTTCACCAGCCATGTGTTTCAACATACGCAAAAAACCCACAAGGGAAGCTTTGAAGGAGAAGGAGAAGAGAAAGAAAGAGAAGGAGAGAGAGAAAGAAAGGAAGGAAGAAGAGAGAAGGATAATAGAAAAGGACAGAAGGAAGAGCGAGGAGAAGGAAAGAAAGGAAAAGGAAAAGGAGGAGAAGAGAAAGAGAGAAGAAAAAGAGAGAGAAAAGAAGAAACAAGTTCAAGAGGAATTGAAAAAGAAAGAAGAGAAAGAGAAGAAGAAACGTGAAGAGCTGAAGCGGAAGGAAAGAGAGAAGAAAACGAAGGAGAAGCATAAGATTAGGAAGACGAATAAATGATAAACGAATGGATTTTGAGTACCCATTATTTATTTTTTCTTATATTTTTAGATGTCTTCTTCCTTCTCTTTCCAACAAAAGTCGAGCTCAAGAGGAGTCTTAGACTGGGGAGTTTATACACCCAATCCTCCAGAAGCTCGTTTTGAGAGTGTCTCAAAGTGATTCTATCATCAACTTCCAACCAAAGTCGTTTTGTACGTTGCATGTACCTCTGGAACTAGATTATAGTAACTAGAACTACCCTTTCGTTGCATGGGTTCCTACTAAATATCAAATGAGAGCCGTGGGTTATCTTGTCTGGAAACCGTAAAATTTAATCTTACAAAAGAAAATTAAACAAAATTATGTTGATAAACTTGGAGATCCATCATCTACAATGAATCCAACTTGATAAGTTCCATTCACACACAGTGAGCCAACCCATCAATCCATAATTGTTCAGTTGATGAGCTGATATTGGTGAAGCATTCAGATGATCTTAATTTCTTAATCTAAAATGAAAACTTGGATTAATAACTACAAGAGCAACACTATTATTAATACTGATGATAGTAATGATCATCTTAATCATATTAATAGAAGAGAATCAGACTCTGTTGAGATAAATGAATTAATTAATTTTTTTGGTAGAAATTTTGAATTAATTGGATGACTAGCTACAATTACCCCAAAGAAGGGTTCATATGGAGCTTACAATATCCATAAATCTCTTATTCATTTTACTACAATTACATTCATACTTTTTATGTATCTTAGTGAACAGTGTCCACCGAGTTGAGATCGTCCACAAATAATTAATCTTATGGCTACAAGAGAGTATGCAAACCCAAAAGATGTGCGCACGGACCAGGGTGTGGTCACATCAGTCACGAAAAGTCATTTGCACTTTTTGGGGATGTGCTTACCACTTTTCGGTGCTGATATGTCCTCACCCTGGTCCATGTGCATGGCGTGCACACATCTTTTGTGGGCATGCAATCCAGGGGGACATGTCCCCACATGCACAGCAAGGACCAATGGAAGTAGGTTTCATTAATGATAATGGACCTTAAACACATGGTTTAAAAACTAGCTAGTTAATAGGGAAATTGGGCCTGAGTCGCGTAAATTTTTGGTTGATCAGGTGCCGAAACTAGGATGATGTTAGCAATCTGGTCATTCAAGTTAAATTCGAGTAACTTGGAAGAGTTTTCAAGAAACTTGACATGGTAATTTGTTTTAAGACCATTATATCTTTTTAACCCATTGTCCATCCTCAAGGGTCATCTCCTGTCCACAAGATTGGGCTTCAGCTTATATTACGTACACATACCCAAAAAAGTGAAAATCACTACTTTTTTGTGGTATGCATGCATACGTAAGTCTCTTGAAAAGCCACAAAATTATTTGTCCATATGAGACAATCTCAACTGATTGTCTATAGTAAAACCTAAAGACAAAAGTGAAAGACAATTTTAACCCACTGAATCGAATAGCGAAGGACAAGTTAGTAGATAACTTGGATTGGGAGGCTCCGAAGGGAGCAAATGTCCATTCCAGGGCACCAGGGGCCGTCGAGGGTAGATTGTATCTGCTCCTCTTAACTAATGCTCAGCACATCAAGGCCAAAAAGTGATTTTCACGTTTTGAGGGGACGCATGTCACTTGTAGGCGCTGATGACAGGGTGTGGAGAGGAGTGTTAGGTTAGATAAGAGGAGCAGATACAATCCACCCTCGGGTCGTCATATGGAATAAAATGGGTTGGATTTTGAAATTTCATTTTACCCATGCCCATTTTATTGCATGTGAAGTCCCCTGGTCCTGGACACCAAATCCTGTACAGAACATTTATTTCGGACTGGAAATCACACAGATGATTTTTAAACACTGCTTATACATACTTATGACGATTAAGAACCTTCTACTTTCCCCTTCTTAGACTCTTAATGTGGAAAAATAATCTTGACAATACGAAACCATATATTTTACAAAATCCATCTTCCTACACGAATCTATTCTTCTTCCTCTCCATGCAATCACGAGATCTTTTCTTCAATCCAAAGAGCTGGTTTTCCCAGACCTCCTTAGGAAATCTAGATTTCATTTCCTGCCGACGAATTCCATCAGCTCCACCCTCTATGGAAACAATCAAACCCAATTCATAATCGTAAATTTTACGTGAAATCGGATCAGAGAGTGTCTCATAAGCCTTTCGAAGCTGAATAAACTTTCTCGTGGATTCTTCCTTTGAAGAAGGAGAGCAAACATCTGGGTGGTATTGAAGTGCCATACTTCTGTAGGCCTTCTTTATCTCATCAAAACCAACATTATGAGAACCAAGAGAAAGAACCTCATAGAAATTTGCTCCCTCCCTTTGCATGGCAACCTTGCTAGCTCTACATGAAATCACGTTGACCTTACAATGCTTTCTCTGCAAAGACCTTATTTTGGGAAATATTGGAACCATTTTTTCGATTTTGTGATTCAAATGGAGAGACATCTCCAAATGAGAGAGAGAGAGAGAGAGAGAGAGAGAGAGAGAGAGAGAGAGAGAGAGAGAGAGAGAGAGTTTTAAGACGAATTGGTTTGAATGGAAGACTTCAAGTTCATAATATATAGTGGTTAACAGCGGCCGTTTTGCGGCTTCAGTTATGTTCCAATAATTTTGCTTAGTTTTTGAAAGTTAATATTAATCCGGTGACCTCGGCCGTTGAATTAACTTTTGGAATGAAGTGATCAGCCTTCTTCTTCTTAGAATTTTTCTTTCTCCCCTTTGCCATTTTTGTTTGAATCTGTTGACACATCTTCTCCATTGGCATGGTTTATCACCTTATCTTCCATTCGTGCACCTCATTTATCATGTATATGTCCTTAGTAGATTCTTGGTCCTTTAATTTCATAAACAAAGGAATGGCTTCTGATATTTGTCGATAAAATTTCATCTCACTAGAAGCCGAGGTCACCGGATTAAATTCTAGCCAATTTGATATCATACAACAGAAGTGTTTGGATAAATCAGTTCTTACACAATCAACACTTATGCAGCCCACACAGAATAGTCATAATAACCAAACATTTGAATCAATCATAACGGCCTGTAAGTTTATAAACTCCAGTCAATTTAAAAAGGTGAATGTAACACCCTCCACCTCCCCCCCCCCTCCCTCCCAAAAAAAAAGAAAAAAAAAGAAGAAAGATGGTCATGATTTGTTGATCATGTACATTACATTTTCGACTCAGGATCCTCCGCAGTAAGTTAAATTACGTTTACTTGCAATGAGTGTCTACAATGTGAAATGTATACAAAAATTTAGAACTCTCACCGAAATTTGATTGGAATTTTAAATTTTTAGTATACGTGTCAAATTTTGAAAACCATTGTACGTTAATGAATTTTAACTTAATGCACATGATCTGAACTCTGCAATTTTAGGGCTAACGATCAATAAGACCATCCAAGGGGAATGTAAACCCATTTGCAGGTGTCAATTCTTGACCCGACCCGCCAACCTGCACAGCCTTTTCTAGAGAAGGGCTGAGTCAATCCCAACCCAGTTTCATTTTGGGTCAGGTTTTGGTAGGCAAAGCACCTGGTTTTTCCGTGTCAGGGTTGGCTAATCCTAACCAGATAAAGGTCAGATTTGGATTGTCTTGAATTGTCAACCTAACCCATTTCCACCTCTACATACGGGTACTTCAATAAGAAGTTTTCAAACCCACATGACAACATCGGCTTTGCCAGTCGGAGCAGTTGACCAAGTACTCGAATCCCAGCAAGTTGGGTTAGCTTGAGAACCGGATCTTCTTAATAACCAGATCATACCAAATGAGTAATCCGGTTTTCTGTTAAAATCTGACAGTTGAGTGGGATGACCTTGCAGTTTGAGCCCAATATGTACTATAATTTTTTTTTTTTTTTAATTTATGTTTTATGATATTGGTTTATCCAGGTTGAACCAGTTGACTCGGGCCAATACCCCAAGCCATTATAAAAGCTATGCGGTGAACAAACACTAATAATAACTTACAAATTAGTATGTAGTATGGTAACAAATATACAACTAGCTACTCAAGATTAGTGTTCTTGAGATACGAAATGCTGAGCCATCACCAAGACAAAGGTTTAGAATTCACTATTACAATATCTGAATCCACGTGAGATCTATCAAATAGTGTCTTTTTCCTTGTCCCAAGTTGCAATTGTAGTTAGTTGTAATCGAATAATAATAATCTATTGGAAATGTACATGGGTCGAGTTGTATTTTGTGTTTATATCTGCCGGCCTAACTTTTTTATTTCATTAAAATCGAGTTGCAGATCACGTTTGAGAGTGCATTTGTCCTTAGTAACAGCTTCACCATTAGGCTTTATTATTGCAAAGATTCATCTTTCAGTTCTAATTAATCCAAAGAGTTGCCAGTTTGAATTCTAAAACACACGTTTTCTACAAAGTATTCTACCCTTTCACACTCTGAAATAATAATCAAATATCAAGTTAAGGATATCTGTTCGTCGATTGTGATTATCTTCCATGTGGGTGGGCTGATATGTTTGTTGGTGTTTATCACATTAATCAACAAACCATGAAATGACAAAGCTAGAGTTAAGAGTTAATCTGATTCTCTATTTCTTTTCATGGAATATATATAAATGGTACCTTATTTGCATAAACCTTTTCTAACTCTTCTAGGCCCACATGCCTGCCCGTCTGGACCGGTACGATCGATGGGCCATATCTTAAAACAAGATCAGGTGATTCTGAATATCCTATGTATTGTCTGCTTCATTACATAATGAACAAGAATTTGAACAATGATCCACAAGAAAGTCTCATAACTCATCGTGATGATTAATGGCCACCCATTTCTCATTCATGACATTACGTAGGTTGACCCTAAGTCTGAATCATAGGTAGGGCTGCAAATTATCCAAATAAATACCAGTAACAAATAATTTGTATTCGGCTTGTTTAAAATGAATATGGATCTACCTATATCCGATCCAAATATTTTCCATATCCATTTAAGTATATATGTATATTATTTACATACTTTAGAATAGTTTTGTCTTTCATGATATAATTTTGTTAGGTTATAGATTTTTTTGGGATTTCACTTTATGAATTTTGGATGTCGGGATGTTTCTTAATTTGGTGAATATCTGACAAAGTAGGTTACTTTTTGATAATCTATCATGTAATCAAGTATTCAAATGCAGTACAATATCCAGTTTCTTTAAGCAGATTTGGATCTGATATATTTATATCTAGTTCGTATTTGGTTCATTTGTAGGCGCTATATATATA
>JAOXJP010286160.1:0-19143 GCA_025762735.1 Platanus orientalis | reverse complement strand
CCCCCCCCCCCAAAAAAAAAATAAATAAATAAATAAATGTAAATCACTTTTCCTTGTTGATGGGTCCGCCCCATGCCCAGTGGGTCAAGCATTTGGTAAGGGGCGGACAGAATTCTTACCCTTCACATATTTTAGAGAAATGATATATATATATATATATATATATATATGAAAGGGAGAAAATGTTCTGTGATGACAAAGTGTCTTATAAGTAGACACATGATGTGTTTGGGGTTAAAAAAACTGTTCGGGTGTAAAAAAAAAAAAAAAAGGATCAAATTAAAAACACATCATGTATCATTCAGTAGCACGCCTACATAGGCCTGTATCAACACAGACAATCATTCTCCTTCATGAAATCTATTAAGAATCGAAAGAAGAGGAGGCATCTGCCTCTACATCATTGACCAGGCCACGTTTTGAACTTGTGAGGGAGAGATTCAATCTGACATATTAATATGTCCACCACCAATATACTTATTCCAATCATACATTGGCGGTGTCCTGTGAGGCTGGTCTGATGGAAAGGTTTGCCTACTTTTAAACCCTTTGGTTTGATTTCAAGAAAGTAAACCCCCGGGATAGTTGTCACCACTACAGCTGTCCCAATAATTCGGGGAACAAATATTCTACCCAGGAAGGTATGTCCTACGGAGCATAAGGTTAAAACTATAAAAATGGTGTCAAATGAAAAAAATATGTACCCATTTTAATGGGATGTATAGGGTTAAAACCATAAAAAAAATGTTCAAGTGAACTTTTGCTCACTACAAACTTAAAAACCATCACCTGCCCCCAGTGGTGAGAAGATACGGTGGGATATACAAAGTCCTGGACAGAACATTTGTTCCCAATATTTTGAATAATCCATGTAGTTAAAAAAAAAGCTACCTTTTTATGGCCACATATGTCAACACGACATGGGGGAGGGCAGAGGGGTCACCTGATGACCACAAAATCCTCAATCTAGCTAATAGCTATGCTGTCTATATCCATAAGAAACTCCTAGAGGTTCTCTTTTATCTCTACCAATGTGCTCCATCGAGTGGATACAATTTTCAAGCGGAATCGTGGTCTGAAGGACAGGGAATAGGGATGCACGGAGATGAGTCTTTGAGGTGGGATGTGCTATGGGGTTTAGTGGGCGTTTTAAGTAGAGCAACTCTAATGAAACCGCCCTTCCCCGCGGTCAGCCCAGGTGGGCCTCTATTTGCATTAGGACAACCTGGGGATTTACCTGCTCCAAAATGTGGGGTGTCACCATAGCATTCCTTGCTAGAGAGAGAGAGAGTTGTACAACAGCTCATTTACTTTAAAAGAGGAATAATGAAGGTACTTACAGCTCTCAACTGGCAATAGGAAAATTTATGGAGAATGAAAGTGAGTCTAATGTGTTGAACCATTCTATATCAATTTATCGATGACCAGAGCCAAATAGGCATCAAGCCCTTAGACTACAAACCACCATACTCCATAAATAAAGGGTCTTCACTAATAGGGCACGATAATCACATCTGTGAGATCCTCATTATTAACAGGGATCGGTTTATGAACGCTTCCCTTAACAAACGCTCATCACTGCTCCTTGTCAGGGGCAGACACATCAGCGTTGAAAAGTGATTCACTTTTTTAGGGGGCGCATATTCACTTTTCGGCGCTGATGTGCCCGCTGCCTGACAAGGAGCAGTGGTTAGCTTTCGTTAAGGTAAGCATTTTGTATCCATTCACTAAAATAAAATGTTGTTTCACTAGCTCAAAACGCAACATCTGAGAAGCAGCTTCCTAATCAAAATTCTTGTTAAAGGACAGGAACTCACCCTTCAAACAACATAAACGAACCAGGCGGAAGAAGAAACCTTGTTCCTCCTAGCTCATCATAACAAAAATTTAGAACATAAATACACAATGAGATGAACGCTATGCCACAGAAATACAGCCAGTAAGATTTACATATCACAAACAGATCACGTTAGTGTTGGAGGTGGTCCACTAGTGCTCAAGATTTGGAATACATCTGAACAGGCTGATCAGACAGCTTGTTCAAATTCTCTTGTTCAACCTTCACACTGACTGGTTCATCTACTGACATAAAACCCACATCTGAAGCCTGCCAGTAGCAATGAAAGCAGAGAACTGTTAGGGATGGAAGACAGGTTTAAAATAACAAAAATATGAGTCCTTGTGATAGGAAACATTGACCATTTTGCCACTACAATAATATAGCATTGGCTAGTTTTCAAGACAGAATTTAGTACTAAATTCTAATGTCTGATAAGAGAAAACTAATTAACCATTATTAAAAATTGGTAAAACCTTATCAACACACACAAAAAATGGATAATGGCCTTTACAATAGGAATAATCGTAAACAATGGCAATTGGTTTACCCGCATTTATATAATGATGGCAGCCTTCCCACCATTGATGTCTTGCAACATCGGGGTTTAATATTACCAAATGCTTGCCCGATGTGGAGAGTATTGAGCACCTCCTCCTTCACTGCCCCCTTTTGCTTATGAGGTTTGGACTCTCTTCTTTAGAGAGATCGGGGGTTTCTTGGGTTTTTCCTATTGGGCTGGATGTGCTTCTATCTTGGGACATTTGGAGGATCTCTAAGAAATGGCAAAATTTCTGGCGCTTGTTGTGCCCGGCTGTGTGTTGGGCAATCTGGTTGGAGCAGAACCAAAGGGTTTTTGAAGGGTGTAGTGAACCGGCTTTCCGTGTATATTACAAGGCCAGGGAGCTAGCTTGTTTGGGGGGTCTAAAATGTAATCATATGGGGGATTATTCTGTGACTAGCATTAAGGAGGGTTGGGGAACTCTTTTCTTGTGTAACTAACCCTTGTTCTTGTGGTTTCTTTTGGGATCTCTCGTCCCTTTTCTTCAATGAAAACTTCTTTCATCAAAAAAAAAAAAAAAAAATGAAACAGACCCAGGCCTTATACTGTTTCATGAAATTATCAATGATTATAACCACTGTCCTAAAAACCTGGTCAAAAGATTGTCTGCGTGTAGTTATGTTTTGTGCTTCACCTTTGAGCATGACATCTCTGCTGCTGTACCGACACCTCTGGCAGGCTCTGCAACTCCTTTTTGATCCTCCTGAGTATGAATTGAAAAATGGTCAAAACAATAACACAAGGAAACGTGATGTACCTTGCAAGCTACTACATCAAAAGGTTTGAATAGTCCAATGCCATCTGATCCTACAATCCTGAACTGTATTGATATAGGAAACAAAAAGATGCATCCCCAACATCTCACAGCCAGAAAGTCATAGGTCAGATAGTAATGAAGGTATAAAACAAATATTCTTGAGAGCATGGGAGAATAAGTGCTTTCCCCTTATTCTCTTTTTACCTCTTCCCTACTTTTATCATGACACAAAAAAGAAAATTACACATTGTTGAGGGATTGAACCAGAGCAAGAATAAAGCATGCAATTGCCAAAAAGAAATGTCAAGCAGCTGCAATTAAGAAGAGTTGCATGCACCAACTACCAAGAAAAGGATATAGACATCAAAATTTCCACTGAATATCAAACAGGTTCTCCCAGAGATATGTATGTCATTTAAGCGCATCAGCCAATAACAGAAATGGATGTATTGACTATTGATCAGTTCTTTCTTCTTCTTTTTTCTTTCTTTCTTTTAAGAAAAAAAAAAGGTGAGAAATGGGATGGATTTTTCCCAAATAGCTGATTTGGAAAAAGAATGGCTTACAACGACCCTTCCATGGAAGAGGAGATGAGAAAGCTGATTGATGATTTGGAAGATTATCTGGGCAGACCTTACATGTACTACATGAGTTATATGAGGACATCTTGGACAAAGGTAGTAATGTTACTCTTTTCTTTTGTGCATGATTAAAGTAGTAATGTTACTTTTAATAATCTCATACCTAAAAATGATGTTGAAGGTTTAAAGGATTTTCAGTCGATTAGCCTTTTAGGTAGCATCTATAAAACAATATCTAAGGCCCTTGCAAGAGCAAATAAAATTACAAGCCGGCCAACCCATCCCAAAACTCAATCCAGTCAAACTCCAGAAAATCAGGAGAGATAGACACCCACTCCCCAATAAGCCCATGAACACATACACAGAGGCAAATCACTAGGAACAGCCTTGTCCTAAAAAATTCGTTGGTTTCTCTCCTTCCAAATCACCCAGCAACCTGAGAGAAGGTCTTTGAAAGGGTTTGGGAAAACCCAGGGGATATTGAGATAGGAGAGGAAAAACAATCAAATCTCCCTTACCGCCTAGCAGTGGATAAAGAGGTGGTCAACCAATTCCTCATCCTTCGAGCATTATACACATCTATTGGCCATATTCAACTGCTGCTCTTCAAATGATTTCAAGAATCTTATCCAACGAGACCATCCAGATAAGGAAGTTTACCTTGGAAGGAACCCCCAGAATCCAAATGTCCACGAAAGGATAGCAAACAGCCCCCTCATTAACCAAACTACCATAAAAGGACTTGGTGGAAAACCAACCATTCGAACTAAGACTCCAACTCTGATGATCCCACACTCCCAGAGAAAGCCTAAACTCCCCCAACCGACCTAACAGACGCACCCACTGTTAGGCGTCTGTTAACCGGAAAGCAATGCTTTGAGACCATTTTAAAAACTGTATTAAATTTAACAAAAGTGAATCTATGGGATTGGTGAAGTCAAGTCTACAATGTTAGACAGATAGGTGCTTTCTTGGAGTATTGTAGCATTGGTTAACTTCTTCCTAACATGAGTCTACCTTTAGGGCATGTGAGTGGTGGGGGGAGGTACAAGAATGTGTCTAACCGGTGTTGGAAAGGTTTGAGAAAAGATTAGCTGGGTGAAGCATAGTTACTAGAGTGAGAAGTGAAAACGCAAAGCAATGCGAAAGGAGAAGCGGGAAGCGAGGCCCAATAAATCCTTGGGAAGCGAAAAGCAAAAAACGGTGATAATGTAAATGACTATAAGTTATAATCAATAATTTCAACAACAATGCAATAAAGTGAATAAAATTAAAGAAAGCAAAAACAAACCTAAAAGCTATATTATGTAAGTACAAAGAATCATGACTTAGATATCAATATGCTAAACATTTGTTATTAGTATGGCCATCCATACATAAGATTTTTTGTAGATAACTTACATCTTAGAGTTAGACTATAGAAGACCTTGTAGAAAAACCATCAAATTTGAATCATGTTTACTGGATTGGAATAAAAAAATATAAACAATAAATTCAATACTAAATCTTTTTTTCTTTTTTCTTTTACAATATCATTACTAAATCTCATAGATAATGTTTTATTACATGCTAATAGCATAGGATTTTCATTAAATAAAATACAATATTGTTTTTTGGATCACTTCCCAATTGATTCTTCAGACGTTTCTACTTGCTTCTTCAGAGGCTTCAGGTTGTTTTCCTAAATAGCTTTCACTTGCTATATTGTGCTTCCCACGTTTGGGAAGCACGCTTCCCACTACTTGGGGAAGCGGAATGAAATTAGCTTCCCAAACAAGTTTCGCAAGAAGCGAGCTTCCCTATGGGTTGAAGTGAGGCTCTCTCTCAAAGGAAGGAAAAATGACTTTCATCAATGCCACCTTAGCAAGCGACCAACTAACTTCTTATCTCTATTTGTATTACTGTTATATGTGGCTAAAAAGATGGAGAAGCTCCAATGGAATTTTTTATGGAAGGGGTGCATCCAAATACCACTTAGTGACTTGACTTTCTGTGTGTAGACCAAGGAACTGTGGTGGTATTGGTCTTAGACTGATTACTCGATTGAACAAAGCCTTAATGCCCATAATTGTTCAGGATGGAAGGTGATAGCTTATAGAGAAGGGCTATAGCATAAAAATGCAGCATCTTAAATGAGTGGAAAAATAGACAAATTACTATTGACAGTGATCCAACTTTGGCTCTGTAGGAAGATTAATTTAAACTATTAGGCACCTGTCATAGAGCTGAAAGGCAAAAGATGCTCCCCAGCTATGGCAACTCTAATTCCAATTAATGCAGTTTGGTCCCGACTACATGACTAGCATGGTTTGGGGGTATACTCAGGTCATGATGACAGTATGATGTACAATGGTGTCCTCAATTAGCGTGTAGCACAACCGTAAGATGCTGCTGTTGACCTCATAACTGTACCAGCTTAAAATTTTCACTGGCTGTTCAACTACAGACACGATTTGATTTTTCAGTTGGCAATTAATTGCTACATAAACCAGCAACTTCGCTGTTAAAATAACTATTTCCTCACTGTATCTCAGCTTCCTGTAATTTTTTAAGTATAATAAAAGAAGTTATAAAAATTACATGTCCAGAATAGATGAGTGATTCTAAAAGCAGTTCAACAAAAAATGGATTCATGCTACTTTGTCTAACATTGAACAGTTGATACACGTGGATATTTTGTGGGGGAGGAACAAATAAAGAAAAGAAAATACCAGATCTTTAGGTTCAGGCTCAATGTTCTCTTTGCTTGGCAGAGGCTTTCTGTAGGCAAAAATAATATTAAAGCAGCCCATCCATAAGGGAAAAAAATGGAAGAAGAAAAGAAAAGAGGGAGTACAAGATAAATGACAGTGTACCGTTCATCAACTTCCATGTCAGAGTCAGGATCCCATCTTCCATCTCCATCATCTTGATCTTCATCGGCCTGAACATTCAAACATTTAGTCACCTCAGTTTTATGATATTGGCAGATGAAGTAAAAAAAAATGAGAGTACCATATCTGCACCAGTCCTATCACTTGGTTATATTACTGGAGAGACGATAGGTACTCTCTTAGCATACAGTGTTATATATGCGTTCTTTTAACATTTTTGGTCATATTGAAGTTCAGTTTGACAAGTAAAAAAATTAGGTAATTGAGAAGAGACATGCTTAAATAGTTTCCTGGTAAAACCATGGATTCAAGTTTTCTAGAATTCTAGGAAGTAAATAGAATAGAGATAAACCAAGTCTGAAATTTCTCATTTTGTATGAAATATAATTGATGAAGCATCCATCACTTGGTTGGATCATAAGCATCCATCACTTGTATGAAATTCCTTCCATTTTTTTTTTCTTTTGGAGTTTTGTTCCCTAGTTGATCATCTACAAAAGCTCAAAAGTTCCCCTTACATTCCCATCTTTATTCCCCTCCAATTAGCAAAGATTCCCTGTTGTTTTGTTTAAAACTCCATTAAAGGACCTTCGATTTTCTGAAATTTGATTATTTGACCTATCAAATCTTGTCCAAATTGAGTGAATTTTTAACCATGGGGAGTTAGTGGCTAATTCTCATGATGCAGTGGGGAATGTTTGGATGCCCAGACTTTGTAAAGATTTAAATGATTGGGAGATGGGCGAGTTGTATAGGTTGTAGAGTTTTTTTTAGGGGATTAGTCCCGATCCGAGCCTAGCGGATGGTTTGGATTGGCCAATTTCTAAGCATGGTAGTTTTACTTCTAAGTCTTTATACTTGGAGATGGTTGAGCGCAAGAATAGGTCATTTCCCTTTAAAGGCATTTAGACCCCCAGTATTCCGTCAAAAGTTTCTTTTTGTGGAATTTTTTTTGGATAAAATTTTCACCCTCGATCATTTGCAGAGTAGGGTTGGAATTTGGCTAATAGATATGTAATGTGTTTGATGGATAAGGAATTGGTGGATCACTTATTTGTTCATTATGCCTTGGCTCACCAGGTTTGAGATTTTTTTCCTCCATCTTAACATTTCCTGGTGTTAACAGTAAATTAACCAACCTTCCAAAACCTTAAGGTGTTAGGAGATACACAAATTAATATACTTCAACACCTTTCCTCAGGAGGAACACTGTTCTCTCCTAGGAACACACTTTGGGAGCCAAGTACGAGTCCACAAAACGCATACACATGCGCACAACTCTATATCTGAGAAAATATTTTCACTGGGATTGAACTCACGACCAAACCTGCTTTGATACCATGTTGACAGTGAATTAACCAACTCTCCCAGAACCATAAGGTGTTAAAAGATACGCAAATTAATATACTTCAACACCTGGTCTTTTCCCTCTTATTTTTGTGATTTGATTTTGGGGTGGTGGATCCGGGATTTAGACGGTTTGCCTGTAATCATTTGGTCATTCCTGTCAAGGCCAACTGTTAGGGTCTTTGCAAGGAAAGGAATTCTAGAATCTTTTAAGGCAAGGTGAGATGTCTGGAGGAAATTTTTCTTTATATTTACAGATCTTTGTTTGATTAGATCTATAATAGGAAGAAGATTGTTGATAGGGAGTGGCATTCTGTTTAGTGCGAGGAGTTGTAGTGTCTGTTATCCCTAAGGTCAAGACTAAGAGGAATGTGTTTCCATAGATTTGATCGTGGCTTACAATTATAGCTTCCACAACTATTCATTTGGGATCATCTCCTAGATAAAGAAAGGGCAATAATGATTCAAATCAAGATTTCTCTGGTACCCCATCTCAAATCACAAAAATCAAATAGAGGCGAAAGATACCAGAGCAATGCTATATCAGACTACCTATCTCATTGTGGTTGGATCTCTAAGTCACTTCGTTTCTTTTTGTCCAAGTCACTTCTATTTTTGTCCAAGCCACTTCTCTTTTTGACTAAATCACTTCCTTTTTTCTTTGTGAGTTTCAGGAATATCCCCATTCATAGGTCTGAGATCCACATCTATGAACTGAAAGGTTCGACTGATCAACTCTGCAATCAGTTGTTAAAATCAATAGGTGTTTAAACTGTTCATTTGAATAAATTGAAACCTTTCTTATTGGCTGATCAAGATACTTTCCAAAAATCAAAATTCTTGATCAATAGAGGAACAATATCACCATTTTTGTTCAATAAGATTGTGGCTTTTTTCACTTCTTTGTCTTTTCTTTTCTATGACCTTTCATCTTCTTGATGATGATCTGTTTGTTGTTTTTTTTTGTTGTATTCTTTTTTCTCCCTTTAATAAAGTTTAGCCCGATCATCTCAAAAAAAAAAAAATTAACCAGACTCATTATATGAAGCACTACTAATCTGGAAAGTTTCATCAGATTTTGAGAGATGACAAAGATATTTTGGTAATTTTATTAAAATATGTCCAATTACAATTTTGCCCCTAATCCGAAAATCCATTATTTTATTTTTCTAATTTAGTTTTCTGTTTAGATCAGTCTTCCACTCTATTATTCTGCATCAATAATATTCATGCTAATTCTATACACTAGGCATAGGCCCTCTCTACATCATAGAGTTAAAGATTGGGATTGGGATCCCAAAATTGGACTGCATCAGCCAATTCCAATGTAGATTGGTGGTGTATTAAAGGGAAAAAAAAAAGTCAGATTGGTGATACATATTGCATCATAAATCGACCGGTCCCAAGGCACCTTCACAGTGATGAAAGAGAAACAAATTTCAGTGACTTAAGACCTACATAACAAGGTCTGCTCTAAACAACTTAACTCTATTGGAATCATTTTCAGCCACTAGATTACTTCAATGTCCAATGGTAACAAAATCCCAGCGAAGTAAGAACTGGGCAGCACACAAGCAAAGATCCAATGAGAAAAGACAAGTCAAGGCTGATTTGGATAGTTATGGGACAGATTTATAAATGACAGCAGGGTTATTAGGATTGTGGATGGCTGAATAAGCTCAGATCAATAGCTAGATACAGCAGGTCATTAGGTACTGGTTTAGGAGTGCTAGGTCGATTTTGTAGGGTCAGCACAAGCCACAAAGGATAGGTAATACATCACCAAGGTTTCCAGTATAGGTAGCTGTTAAGCTTTAACAGTGACTAATCAAACACTGGGAAGAATATTAGAACTGTTTTCAGATAATTTCTTCTTCAACATTCCAGAGAACCCCCAAAGAAATCTTATAGTCAATAATCCAAAAACCCCAATTGGAATGAAGCCAACTAATAACCTGGCTCTAATGTATATAGGCTCACAAAGTCATGAAAATATGAAGAAACCAAATTATAAACTCCTAAACTACTAGCTTACTTGCTACCTAAGTCTTTCCTAAAGTCAAAACTACTAAAAACTTGATTTTCTAAAAGCAAAAGTGTCAAAAGTCAAGCCATTGTAGAGGATTTCGACCAGCACTCTTAGAGGGCCTTACTTTGACTTGTTGACTCTCTAAATTTACAAAAATACCATTGACAATAATGTCTTATTACAAAACAAAAATTAAAATGACCTCCATGTCCTAGAACTTAATAACTCAAAACTAATAAGTAAAACAGCAAAATAACTCTAAAGAGACTCCATCATGTATCCCAAAGATATTCTTCCATGTGGACCCCGCCATGACCCATGTGTGGGTCCCACCTTGGCTCTAATGTCCGCATCAGTTTTATATCTTATAGTGATGCATTTATTGCGTATACCCAATTCTAAATCATATGTTGTTTGATTTTAGGAAACATGCTGTCACGAAGAGCAAATTTTCTACCTCCCAAGCAGAATTGGATGACCTCGTCGGAGTTTTTTGAGCCATAAAGAGCTTAGCTGAGGTAGTGGATATGCATGATACTCTGGGAGGAAATCCCGAAGCAAGGAACGAGGTGGAGGGTTGTATAATTGAGTAGTTCAAGAGGATGGGACCACCCAAATTTTTGGGTTCCTTGGACCCCATGGAGGCTAAATCATGGATGATGCAAACGGAGATCTTTAATGTTATCGGTTGCACAGAGATCTAGAAAGTCACTTTTACCACCTTCATGTTGAAAGGTGAAGCTGAACATTGGTGGTGGACCACTGTGGACACCTTGCCCTTTGAGGGGGAAGAACCATTGATGAGAAAAGTTTTCTTGGAGGCTTTCCGTGACAATTATTTCCCCAAAAGTGTGAGGGACGCAAAGGAGCTGGAGTTCCTAGAGCATACCCAGGGAAGCATGACATTGATTTAGTACAAGGCCAACTTCGCCGAACTGGCTTCATATCCCCCCCATATTGTTGTTGATGATGCAACGAAATCCAAGTTGTTTAAAAGGAGACTTCAAACCGGCATTCAGATTCGTATGGCAGCCTTGATGCTGAGGTTATTCTCGAAAGTCATGGAAAGAAGCGCTCCACTCCTATGAGCTTGTCGCGCCCCAAAACCTATACCATTAAGGCCAGGAACTTTGGCATGTGACATTAACACATCACTTCACTTTGCATTCAATCAATCATAACCTGTATAAATTTTTCACTTTCTTTACATTTATATGCAGCGAAACAATTGAAAGTCCAGAAATGCTCCTAGAGGGGGGGTGAATAGGATAATTCAATTTTTTCGATTCCTTTTATTAATTATAAACACTCTTTCATTTGATTTAATTAATATTAATATTTATTTGCAACAGAAGTTTTTTTATTAGTAAATTACTTGTCTATGAACCAATCATTGACCACGAGACTCCATCATACACTATAGTGTTACCTATAGCAAAGCGGGAGCAAGGTTGATAAGTTCCTTACGATTATTGCGTTGAACCTTTTTTAATCTAAGTGTTATTGTGCATAATTATAATCAATGAAATAATTATAAATGAATTACTTGATAAAGTAAATGCAAATAATCAAGACAATCAACAAGCATATAACACAGAGAATTTATAGTGGTTCAACACAATGCCCTACGTTCACTCTCAAATGCTCACAACCGAGTCATATAATTTTATTAAGATTAAAACAATACAATTAAGGCCAAAATTAACTAAAAGCCTAACTACTTGCAATGTAAACCAATCTACACTCGGTGTCTCCGACGAGTGTGGTCTACACTTCTGAAGTCTCCGGCAGAAGTATCAAGTCTACACTATCAGTGTCTCCAGCGATAGTGCTGAGTATATTCCCGGTGTCTCCGACAGGAATGATCTACACCTTCGATGAGGTGCTTAGATCTACATTATCGGTGTTTCAGACGGTAATGCTCAAATCTACTGGTGTCTTCGATGGGAGTAATCATAAGTAAATGAAAGTAATTTAATCAATCAATGCTTACCTATTTGAAGGTTAATGTAGCATTTACCACAATTTTGGATTGCTTCTTCTTGAGTAAGATATGACTATTGAATCCCAAGCAAGTTTTTTATTGGACAACTCTTAAATCTCACATTTTGAAGATTTGCCTTAACAAGAGTAGAGAGAGGGCTTTAATTAGTCTTTATCCTATCTAGGTATAGAGATTGATGAGCACAAAGTTGGGGAACATAATTTCCCTTAAAAACACAAAGGTTTGAGCAAAGTAGCTTTAAAAAGCATTCAAAGTCGTTTCAGACCAATAGTTTGTTCTTCGGCGTTTATCTCTATTTATAATAGACTTAAAAACATAGTGTCCATTAGATAAAAACAATCCCTAACGGTCAAATCATGTATACCATTGATTGGATTTGAATTTTGAAAGTTTTTCTAAAAGTTTGTGTGTTTCTGGCACTTTGGATCAATCCAAATGCATAGATCTCATAAAACTGCTACTTAAGGACCCTTGGATCGATCCAAATAAGTTAGATTGAACTGGGAGCTTTGGATCCATCCTAGATTGATCCAAATTCTCTGTAATGCTTCAAAAATGTCTAGGAAGGCTGTAGAGACTTCGGGATCGTCCCTCCAAGGTCCGAGAAGGTTCATAGACCTTTGAAAACTTTTGATATACCTTTAATACTCTGTGGTCATGCCACCATACCTGATTTACCCTTTGTGAGCTCGGAGTGAAGTGTGAATCCTTCGGAATAATTTTCAAGTTCCCGATTGGCTCTCCTTGAGGTAATTCTTCGCACTTGAGGTAGTTCTTCATGAATCTTGAACCCAAGAACCTTTTAGAATCTAACATGACTCCTTACATGTCCTAGTCTATACAATGTTTGTATTTTATAGTTTATGGAATTTACGACTTTTACATTAACAACAATATGTCAATCAATTTCCAATGATCACATAAATTAATCACATTCCCGTAAGTCTGACATGCATAAAATCCCATAACTTGTAAACCATAATCCTGTAATTAATCCATAAACAATGTCTAACATTCTCATTCAATCAATTAAATAGTCTGGCATAATCAAATCCATCATCTAAAATCAAATACTAAAATCCCTAACTTATTACATCCCTTGAAATTCAAACTGAAATAACTATACTAAAAACAATAAGGTCTCTCATTTAAATAACTAAAATAATCAAGTGTCCTGTCACTAATTCTCTCTATCTATAACCGTTACTCCACGATCTCTTCATCATCTGTGGTCTCAAATTGGGGTAAGTTTGACAGTAAACTATAAAAACAGTGGATCAAGTCTTAGCACGATTTCAAAAACTAAACAGATAATTTTATGTTTACAATTCAATATACATAACAATTCATAAATCAATCTTATACATAACTAAACGTTTAATAAAAATTACAATTTCATGCACATAACAGAAATCAATGATAACATATACTTTTACATTAAATAGAACAAAATGGATCAGATCATATATTATATCATAGCTAATACAATACAGAACCAAACAACCCATCAAAATAACATATAAGAACATGTTAGATCCAACTACGCATAATCTATAGATCATGTTTTTCAAAGCAATACCAAATCAGTCCAGAACAGTACTCTTGAGAATTGCTAACGATAAAATGTAAAAATCAACATTTGTATTCATAAAATAAAATCTAAGATCAATAAGAATAAATCAAAGGATTGAAATTACCTATAAAATTATTTAGAAGATCAAATCAATTCTTAGAATAGCTTTTTAAAATTTTAGGAATCAAACTTTCTTTTAAAACTCTTGATTTTATATTAAAAACATAGTTTTACATGTATTAATAATGCAAAACGGATTCACAACCGATGATTCAACTCTTTAAAATCATATAAAATTGAAGACAAATCACTTTTAAATCAAGTTCTTGTAAAACCATTTTATCTCTTTCAAAATCACGTTTAAGAACTTTAGGTAAAATCAAAATCCTTGAATAACGATTCAAATTCGGTTCAAAAACGATTAAAACCTTTGCCAAAACGGAATCAATGGAGTTCTAAGAACCTAAAGAATAAAATCAAAACAATAGTTTAGTTGTGTTCTAACAAAACAATTTTTTAATTACAAAACAAGCTTTTAAGAACTTAAAAAGATTCAAATCTGAAACAAAATGATCAAAATCTTTTGTAAAACGAGATTAAGAAGGATCTAGAAACCTATGGAATCAAAACAAAACAATAGTTTACATGTGTTCTCTCAAGACAGTTTTTTTTTTTTTAAAACAAGTTTTTAAGAACTTAAAACAATTCAAATCCGAAACAAAACAATTTCAAAACAATAGAGTAACAAGGCTCTATGAACCTAGGAATGAAAACAATCATAGTATTACTGTGTTCTTACCTCTTAGTATGCAAAAATCGTTCCTAGCCTTGTTCTTCAGAAAAATCCCCAGAACTTTAGCAAAACCTAGCTTTTCCTCTTTGATTCTCTTCATCTTGGTCCTTGCTTTAGTTGCAAATAGCCAAATATGGCTAAGGTTTTCTAAAGAAGAAATGAAATGGAGAAGAAACTTTATCTCTTCTCACATCCTTGCACTGATTATGTGTAAGTTGTCACTAAAAGTGACCTGTTGGACATAAATGCCCATACACAATTATTTTGTACAGATTACCCATAATAATAAAAAATAACAAGTATGTTCTTGAAAGTACTCCCTTTGAGTTGAAAGATATAACTATTTACTTGGTTAAGATCTTTAGTAAATGAGCGTTTTTACGGTTTAAATGACAATATCCGCTAACTATTAGCTAGCTATCATATATAGAAAGAAAAATTTGCCCAACATGTACTTTGTCCTAATGCAATGACAATATGCTTTGTTTGATCATGTGGAATTGGATTGTGTACAATATTGGTGGCAACCTTTTTGTCAAAATAAAGTTTCATAGGACACGGCACCTGGAAGCCCATTTCCTGTGATAACATCTAGAGCTAGAGGTCACAAACACCATACGCCATTGATCTATATTCAGCATCTAGCACTGAATCTAACAACCACAAATTGCTTCTTACTCTTTCGAATCATTGGATACCAATCAACCAAAGTACAATATCTTCATAATAGGGCTAAATTCAGGTTCTAACAAGGGTTTAATGGCTGTAACAGGTAGGGTTCTATAGAAGACAGCAGTTGCGGGTTTATATCTGAGACTAATACAGATTAAGGTAGAAATGTAGAATAAGTTAAGGCTTAGGAATACTATATAACAATGGAACTTCAAGATGAGGGTGCCGCAAGATGCAAACCAAGCTATTTGAGGGTTTTGGTTGGGTCCCACAGGGAAACGAAAGAATCTCGGGCTAATAGTTAGTTGAAAGGAATTTCAAGAAGCCATTCAAGAATGGTTCTTTGATGTAGGATATTAGGGAAATAATATTCCTACACTAATAAATTAAAGATCAAAACCTAAAAATTGATTCCCAAGCAAAAAAGATAAGTTCTTGAATTTTAAAGAAAGCTGAAAAATTAAATAAATGATTCAAGAAACTTAAATCTTTCAAAAAAAGTGGTCAAATAGTAAATAATCAACACAATAAAGGTTAATGAAATGAAAAGAAAGAAATAAAAGAGAAATTAAAATAAATCAAAAGGTATAGGTGTACAATTGAACAATGATGGGTTTAGGGTTCAAGAAAGGGGATTATTCAAGAAACCTAGATTCTAGGGTTAGAAATTGGGGAAACCTATGCAGATAGGTGTGTTAGGTTATAAGTAGGTTAGGTTTGAAAGGAATAAATTTTTTATAGAGCTAGAAGAAAGTAATTAGAAAAAGTATACTTGCTAGAAAATTTTCCAAATTGCAAGAACTTAGTAAAAATAAGAAGAACAAGAGGAAAAAGATGAGAGAATTGAAGGATGATGTATAAGAACAAAGGACAATGTAAAAGATGAGAGAAGATGGATAGTCAAAAAAATAAAGATTACTTTTCGACAGAAAAATTTAAAGAAGAGAGAAGAAGATGAAGAGAAGATATGCTAGATTATAGAAGACAAGAAATGAAGAAAAAACAAGAAAGATAAGAAAACTCACCAACCGTGAAGGATTTTGGGAAGAATATTAATCTTCAACTATCATCCAAAAGGTCTTTATGACCTAGTTATAATAATAAAATAAAATAAAAAAACTTGAAATTGGACCAAAATACCCATCTCTTGTACAGCCAGCCAAAAAAATACCTACAAAAATCTAAAACAATTCTGAAAAATCTAAAAATAGTCCTAAACTTCTTCTAAACTAATTCCAATTCCCTACCAACTTTCTAACTTGGCTCTAATGGCCTTATTACATTAAATTCAATCATAAAACTATTAAAAAAAACATAAAATTGAGTGATAAAAATAGTGGACAGCATTAGATCTTCTTTCATGCTCTTATGTTTTTGACCTTCGACTTCCATAAAGGCTTGTACTTCTCAATCCATTGAAGAGCTACCTCATCATTCTTGATATATTTACAGGTTCTTGCTAAAAAAAAAACAGTAAGGAAACATAGAAAAGAAAAGAAAGAAGAAGAACAAGAAAAAGAAAAAGAGATGAAAGAAGGATAAAAAGATAGGTACCTTGGGAGGGTAATCCCTACCTCACCATTCTTTGGAACTCCCTTCCTAAGTCTACAAGCATAGGCACGATACTTGAAAAAGAAACACCCAATCGTGCGAGCAAACCAGAAAACTTCTCTATTAATTCTTTATTCATTGTCATCTATCGAGTACAATGCATGGGCCCTCTATTTAAATGCCAAAATAAAAAGGAAATTAGAAACTTTCTCTAAGGACTTCTTAAAATATAGCAACTAAGGATGCCAAAACATGTGGCCCTCCTAAGATGTTGACCAACTTTAAATACCTCCTTGACACAAAGGCCCAAAAACAAAAATATAATTGACACTTATGTCCTAACTCCTAATAATTCATAAAACATAAAATAAAAGCATAAAATCACTAATAAACGCTCCCCATCAGCAACATAAGCTCCATTGGACTTGTAAACAAGTGCTCCTCCATGTGTCTTCTCGTGTCTTCTCATGTGGACCCTACCATGACCCATGTAAGGATCCCACCTTGCCTCCAATGTCCGCATCAGACCTCCTCCTCAACTCAATGGGGTTGAGTCTTCTAAGAAGGGGGGAATTGATGTAGCATTCATTGCTTGATTGGACCAAAGGTTCCCTTTGTGGAAGCCTAAGAAGAAGACTTAGACTTGTGGTCGTGGGGGGGAACATTCTTTTGTGTCTTTGATGTAAAAAGGCATTTTTGTACTACAATTGATGGGTATTTTTAGTTTAGGGTATGCACATGTAATAAGGCCCCAGGGCCAAGAGTAGTTTAGGAGTTTTTGCCTTTTTTTTCAAGTCAAAGCGTGGGGTCCATAGGGCTGGTCGACAACTCCTCCCTTTCTTAGACTTTTAGAAGTTCAGCTTTTAAAAAACTTTAGATTTAGACTTCGAAAGTTTTAGAGAGCAATTTAAGTGTTTTAGAATGTTTCCAATTTAGGAAACTTTTTAATTATAAGAAGGTTGTAAGCCTATTTAAAGGTACCCCACCCCTATATTTTTTAGTGAAGATAATTAAATTTTTATTTGTGAACTTGGTGTTCAAAGTGTTGGTCATGGACCAAGGTTTTCTCTCCTCCTTCCCATATTCTTTATTTCAACAACACGACTGCTCCACTCTCCCTTCTCCTTTCTCTCCTTCTCCCCCTATCCCATGACAACCCCTCTAATTCATTTCATCTTCCTCAATCTTCTTCTTCTTACTCTTGTTCTTTTCTTTTCTTCTTCTATTTCTCCTTCTCCATTATCTTCAATCTTCATCCCCACTGATCTTTGCTGCAAAATCATCTCTACCAGAAGAATACACTTGTTCTTTTCAAGAACAACTCTCTACAGAGATACCACCAACAATTGGAGCATTATATCCTCTATCATAGTCAATTGCAGGCTTCAAATTCAAGATATAAGTGCTTATTTGATCAGGTAATTCTGCCCATTCTTTTCCCTAATAAGGTTTCATAACTCCTTTGTTATTTCTTGAGGGAACTCCCTGATTGAGTGGTTTAAATTTGATGTCAATTATCAAATTTGGAATCAGATTTTCTGGGGTAACTAGACCTGAAAATCGCACCCCTCAATATTCCCCTTTTTTCTTGCTTTTCTTTTAGGATTTTGTTCCCTAGTAAGTAAGTCACCTATGAAAGACCTAATTTTTCTCTTAATTTCCCTTCTTTCTGCACTTCCAATCATCAAAGATTCCCTGCTGTTTGCTGAAAAATCTTGGATTTTCTCAAATTTGAGTTTTTAACCTATCAAACCTTGTCCAAATTGAGTAAAATTTTAACCCTAAACCCTTTAAAGGATGCACTACTGATCTGAAAATTTTCATATATTTCTAACATGTGGTAGGGTATTTTGGTAATTTTACCAAATCTACCCAAAATTCTGATTTTGCCCCTGGTCCCAAAATTTTCACAACTGACTTCCAAATCCCAAGACCATGATTTCTATAACACAGACTCCATGCATATTTAGCCACCATCATTTTCTTCTTTCCCCTTCACCATACGAAGAAAATTTGAACTCCAACAAGAATACCAAATACCAAACATCAACGTAATTATTTTTCAGTGTCTGATAAACAAAAAAAAACCAAGAACATTCACTTTTAATAATGCCGGTTCACATAAACCAGTCCAACACTGTCTACACAGACCTAACACTAAAAATAAAATAAAAATAAATAAAAAAGAGGAACTTCCAGGGGTTGGTAAACGTAAGGGGGTGAAATTCACACATCTATTCATCAAAAAAATATTCACACATCTCACTCAAATCTTATCCCAGTTCAATGAGAGCACTCCCACTCTCTTGAATTTTATAACATCAATTTGTTGAAAGAAATCCTGTATCCTGCAATATATTATATATATAGAAGCCTTACCATGCAATTACAAATTGTTTTTTGTTTCCTTAGAAAGGCTTTGAAGTTTGAAATATATCAAGCGATTTCAGAAAAAATCACTAGAAATTATAATAAAACACCTTCTATCAGGTTGTAATAGACTTGAGCAGATTGGGGGGGACTTGACCATGTGGCTGCTGACTCAGCTATCTCCCTACTGCAC
>JAOXJP010286150.1:0-19143 GCA_025762735.1 Platanus orientalis | reverse complement strand
TAGGCACCTGAGTAGGGGGAGGGTGAAGCTCCTCTTATAAAGGGTGTCACCGAGGAAGAGATACTGACTTGCCCTTATTTTCACCTTTCTTGCCTTGTTCTTATTCTCTGGCAATTCACCATTCTTTAAGTATTTTATAATCTAGCTGGCCCACTCGTTGACCTCCTTACCTTCTTCTACCTCAATGCTTGGCTTGAGTCGACACTCTATGAAGATCCCATGGTTGAGATTTTCCATGATTGATGATGTCAGTCTGACCAACCCATTGGCTTTTTCATTCTAACCCTATGAGACCCGTTGTATGGTGAAATGCTTGAACCGGGATTTCTCTTTCACTACTAGTATATGGTACTGCTTCATCCATTCATCATTTGCCTCATATTCCCCTTGTACTTGTCCTACCACAAGTTGGGAATCGTTGTTAAACCTTACTCGCTTGGCTCCAAGAGCGCATGCAAGACGTAATCCAACAAGTATTGCTTCGTACTCTGCCTCATTGTTGGTTGTCTTGAACCCAAATTTGATGCGTACTCAAGCTCATTTCCTTTTAGTGTGACCAAGACAACTCCTCCCCTAGTTGCACTACTTATAGAGGAGCCATCAACATATACAACCCACGTTACTTGACCTACTTCCTCTCCCTCAGGTTGTTCCTCCTGTGCCTTGGACTCACCCTTGATTCACAAGTGTATTCGACAATGAAGTCTACCACTGCTTGACCCTTAATGGCTCCCCGAGAGTGGTATTCAATGTCAAACTCGCTCTTTTCCATAGACCATTTGACTTGTCTCCCAGAGGTCTCAGGTTTGTGCAATATGACCCTGAGTGGTTGATTAGTGAGCACCCAGATGGTGTGAGCCTAGAAGTAGGGCCTTAGTCATCGGGCCATGATAACCAGGGTAAATGTTATTTTTTTGGCCCTCGGGTATCTTTCCTTTGCTCCCCTAAAAGCTCTACTGGTGTAGTATACCAGTGCTTGCACCCTACCTTCTTCCCTGATTAACACCGAGTTGACTTTTTTTCCCGTTATCGACAGGTACACGTAGAGCACCTCTCCCTACTGTGGCTGATTGATCAAAGGCAAGCGACCGAGGTGGTCCTTCAGCTCTTGGAAGGCCTTATCGCATTCTTTATCCTAATAGAACGCCTTTTTCAACAGATGAAAGAAAGAAAAGCTCTTGTCTGCGGCCTAGGATATGAATCTACTCAACATTGTGACCCTCCCAGCTAGTCACTACACTTCTTTGGTGTTCCTGGGTGGTTGCATGTCGATTATGGCTTTAACCTTCTTGGGATTCACCTTTGTTCCTCGTTAGGAGAACATAAACCCGAGAAACTTTTCAGTGGATACTCCGAATGCACATTTATTGGGGTTGAGTTTCATTTCATACTTCCTCAAGGTCTGGAATGTTCCGCTTAAGTCCGATAGGTGTTGGTCGGCTAGGAGGCTCTTCACAAGTATGTCGTCCACATACACTTCAATGTTCCTCCCGATCTAGTTTTTTAACATTTCGTTGACACATCTTTGGTAGGTTGCCTCTCCGTTCTTTAGTCCGAAGGGTATGACCTTGTAGCAGTAAAGCCCCTGATCGGTGATGAAGGTTGTTTTCTCTTGGTCGAGCTCGTGCATCCTTATCTGATTATACCCCGAGAATGCATCCATGAAGCTGAGGGTCTAGTGGTCGGCCGTTAAGTCCACCAATGTGTTGATTCTCGGGAGAGGGAAGCTATCTTTAGGGAATGCTTTATTGAGGTCAGTGAAGTTGACACATATACGCCATTTCCCATTTGGCTTTTATATCATGACTACATTTGCTAACCACTCGGGGTAGTAAACCTCCCTTATAAATTGAGCTTGAAGCAACTTCTCCACTCCCTTTGTGATGGCCTGGTTTCTTCTTGGAGCGAAGTTTCTCTTCTTTTGCTTGATAAGCCTCGAGGTCTGGTTTACATTAAGTCGGTGTATTGCAAACTGGAGGTTTATCCCTGGCATATCATCATGTGTCCAAGCGAACACATCATGATTCTTGATAAGAAAACTTTGCAATTGCCTCTTGAAGTCTTTCGACAGGTCTGACCTCACTCGGATTACAAGCTCTAGCGTCGTCGAGTTGAGGATAATACTCTCGAGTTCCCCTCATGGCTCTGCTATTGTCTGGGTCCTTTCGTCTCAAACTTCTAGATTATCGATTGACTTGGCCTCCTTTGGGGCCCACTCCCCTTTAAGTGAGGCCATATAACATTCTTGGGCCACCACCTGGTCTCCCCTAACTTCCCTAACCCATCCATCAGTCAGGAAAATGCATCAAAAGGTGGTAGGACGAAGTGACCACCCTTAGCCAGTTCATTGCCGACCTTCATAGGATGGCGTTATAGGTAGAGGGGCAATCGACCACCAAGAAATTGACTACCTTGGTGATCTGCTGGTCACCCATCCCAGTAGTGACTGGGAAGCTGATGGTCCTAAGGGGAAGTAGTATGTCGCCCGTGAAACCAACCAAGGGGGATTTGAGTGGCTTGAGTTTGTCTCGACCAATACCCATTTGGTCGAAGGCTAGGAGATATAGAATGTTTACTGAGCTCCCGTTGTCGATGAGGACACAGTGCGTGATGTAGTTCGAGATGACCAATGTCACTACTACCATATCATCATGTGGTTGACTTACTCCCTAGGCATCTTCTGTAGAGAAGGTGATAAGGGGATTCTCTGCCTTGTGCTGCTTGGTCAGCCTCTTTATAACCATCATCTTGCGGTGTCTTTCCACACATATTTGCCTCACATGTGATCTTTTTGCTGAACTGGACTCTCCGCCCTTAGCGAGTCCTCTGGCAATCACTCTGATTTTGCCTATTGGCCTCTTAGGTCTCCTTTCTTCCCGAGTAGGTAGATCCCGATAGGTGTCTTCTCTCTTAACTGGGGGCCACCTTGCAACGAACATCTACAACCGCCATTATTGGATGAGTGCCTCTATTTATTCCTTCAAGTTGAATCAATCGTTTGTATCATGGTCGTGGTCTCGATGAAAGCAACAGTACTTGTTACAATTTCTTTTTTGGGGTGGGGTCCGGATTCTCTCAAGCCATTTAATGCTCTAGTTGTCCTTGATGTGTAGAAACACCTACTCTATAGGTGCATTAAGGGGGGTGTAATTCTAGAACCTGCTCAGGGGTAGATTGACCAAGGACCTGACCCCGTCATTGTCATTGCCCTTGGCTCGAGGGCCTCTTTCTTCCCGAGTAGCTTACTACTCCCTTTTTTCTTTTGTCTGACTGTGAGCTAGCCCCAACCTCCGGCTCTCACCAGGCGTTGAGAGTATCCTCGGCGTCATGTGTTACTGTGCCTTCATTATACGGTTAGCCATGCATGACGGGGGATTTTTTGAAAGTGAGAAGAAGAACTTGGAGGGCAACAACCCCACCATGAGAACATCCATGATCACGTTTTCCTTGGCATCGTCCACTTATAGCATCTCATTGTTAAACCAGAACACATAATCTCAGAGGGACTCTTTGTTTGATATAAAGAAGATAGGTGGCAGGCTTCCTGTGTCTCTAGCTGCCTATGAAGTAGCCCATGAACTATCGGATAAGTTCTATGAAATTTGAGATGCTCCCAAGCTTTAATCTACTGAGCCAAACTCCAGCAGACCCCTTGATAGTTGTGGGAAAGGCCCGACACATGATCTTGTCAGGGGCCACCTGGAGGTTTATATGAGTCTTATAGGCTTCCAAATGGTTGAGGGGATCCCTCCCCTCGTCGAACATCTCCATCTGAGGTGGATTAAATTTGTTTGGTAGGGGCTGAGTCATCATCTCCAGAGTGAATGGATGATTTGTCCTTTGGATAAGTTCATCGATGGTGGTCAGGGCTTCTGTAATGCCCCGCTTCGTACAAAAAGGGAAAAACTACAATTTTATCCTCATAAAGGTAAAATTATCCTTTCATATGTTTAAACATACTATAGAGTGGTTTAGAAATTCATTGGATGAAGTTAGAAGTGTAAAACCTAAGTTGGGTCTCGAACCTATCAAGTTCAAAAGTTATCTTAAATTCGCATTTAAGGTAAATTTATGGGTCCACTGACACCAATACGAAGTGAATTAGAATACAAACCATACATCTATGGAAATATTTATGAGTTTACTTTTCAATCCATCAAACTTTGTGCAATTGTGAATCTCCTAAAAAAGGTTTTGACAATTATTCCATAAGGAGTCAGTGTAGACAGGCCTACAGATTTAGGGTTACTTCGCGGGACCATTGACACCAATCCCGAGGGAATCAGAGGGTGATCTATACCTTTTTGGAAATTTCTTGAAGTCTAGTTTCCAACCCAATAAACATCGACAGATTTTTAGTTTTCTAGAGACAGTTATGAGCATTTTCATGAGAGGGGGTAAAAGCTATAAAAAAACTCTATTTTGGATCGATCCAACTTATTTGGATCGATCCAGGATTAACCCAAGATCGAACTAGGACCTCTCTAGTCTCAGAAACTACATAAAAGTGTGTTGGATTGATCCAAAATGTTTGGATCGATCTAGGATTGATCCAAAGGATTGATCCAAATGATCCAGATTGTGATTTTTTTTGCAAAATCGATTTTTCTTTATTTTGGGGAGTGTGGGACCCTCCCAACTTGACTCAAAACCCTAAATATAAGTTAAAGGAACCTTAATAGCTTATTTTGCATCAAAATAGAAAGAGTTAGAGAGACTTGAAAAATTTTAGAAGAGGAAGGAGTTCTTCCCTAAATTTAGTAAGTTTCACTTCCAACCATAAAAATCCTTTTAATTTAGTTTGTTTTTCTACTAGAACTTCATAGTTTCATCCTTCTAATGTTAGAACTATGCCTATTTTATAGAGCAAGGTATGAATAGAGGTTGAAGGGAAGTTTTCTTACTTGGAGACCTTGATTTGAGCTTTGGTAAGAACATCTAGCTTACTGTGGATGATGTGATGTAAATCCCTCTTTGATCTTTAGAGTTTGTATTTGAAACCCTTTGGAATCTCTAAAAAATAATTTGTTGAACATTTAGATATAGTTTGTTCATTGGATTAATCTCTTTAGTAAGAATATCTATCTTACTATGGATTTGATGAAGTATATTCATCTTTGATCTTTGGAGTTTGTATATGAAACTCTTTAGAATCTTTGAAAGCATATGGAAACCCATGCTCTAAGCCATTGAACTTTATGAGCCCTAGGATTTAAGCTTCTCTACTAAGTGTATCTTGCTTTTTATGGGTGATTTGAGGTAAATCCCCCTTGTGATTTAAGATTATATGATGATATATATATATAATTCTCTGATATTGTTAAAATTATTTGAATTTAATTCCTCAAAACATGTTAAATCTATAGTTTTCATCTTGTTTAGCAAGTTTACATGCTCCTTATATTTGGAATGACTCTTTCCTTATTGGAATCTTTAAAAATTCAGTAGACCTATGCTTGAAACCATTGGATCTTGTTTGTTCTTTAGATCCATACCTATTTTGTAAAAATTATTGATCTTAGACATTGTGTGGATTGATTTCCTTCATTGAATCCCTTAAAACATGTGAAATTTGAATTTTCCTAATGTAAATCTTTAAACACCTATGTGAAGTTGTAAATCCTTCAAGAGCTATTCTAATTTTGATCAATATGAAAGGTAATCATGCCTTGTCTTTTGTTTGGCACATTAGAAGCGATATTAGCTGATTGCTATGATTTGATTCATTGGATTACATGTGAAGCTTTGAATTTTTGTGAAAATATATTGGACTCATTAAATCTATTAAATTCTATGCCTCCTATGTGATTATGTGAACCATGTGAACCTTCGAATCCCACTACATGTTTGAATCATTAACTCTATGAGACATCTTAGTGGATCATTGTGACTCCAAACTTATGAATATCGAATCATACACTAACAATGAATTAAGTAAACCATGTGCCTTTGAAGTGATTGATTTATGGAAATGTGATGCTTACAATTGCATTACTCATTATAGAAACATTACAATTATTGAAACCATGTGGATCTTTGGATTTATTGATGTGAACCTCTTTTTTGAACTTCAAACCCTTGAATTTTTTAGACTACTCACAAGGCTAAGTGTGAGAAAGTATTTCAGACATGCTCTTTGGCTCACGAATATTGGCCCCCCTCCTTGGGGTTATAACAAGGACATTAGCCCTTCTCATTGGGGTTAAATAAGGACATTGGCTCTACTCGTAGGGTTTGGCATGAGATCAGGACCTTACTCGTGGGGTTGGCCAAAGCATACAAATATTTTACATTGAACCTTTGGACATCGAACATTGGACCTTTTTTAACATTGAACTTTAGACTCCTTTGAATATTGGACCTTATGAATTCCGAACACTGTGAACATCAAAAAGTACTTCGGACATGTTCTTTGGCTCATGGATATCGGTCCTCCTCCTTGGGGTTATAACAAGGACATCGAACCTACCCGTAGGGTTAGCTAGAGAATACGAATACTTTACATTGAACCTTTGGATATTGACCTTTGGATTCCTTTGATTATTGAACCTTGTGAACTCTGAACACTTTGAATCTTTGAATTCTGAATATTGAATATCTAAATATTGTGAACCATGTGGATTTCGAACACTTTAAACATTGAACTCTGAACACTTTGAAATCATAGAACATTGAATCTCTCAAGACTAACTACGTCATAGAATTATTGAACCTTGACCTTTGCATTGAAATATTATTCAAACTTAGACCCTTGAATTGAACCATTGGCTTCTATGTGACATGTGACTATTGATATTTCTGTACTAGCATGATTGTGATTATTACCTTGATATCTGTTAAGCTTTGTATTGACCCTTGGACATGTTAGTATTCAAATGTGTGCTTTACTTCAAAATATTTATATTCTACTAGATTTCTTGCAAGTTGAGACTAACCTAGTCGTTTATTTTTCAGACTGATTATTGTTGTAGGTCCTCTATTCGAGGGACTTTCTATGGCATCCATAGTTTTCCTTTTAACTTTCTTATCCTTATTTTGGACATATTTTGGGATTCCCCCATTTGTGTTGGAATTATATTTTTAGACTAGTAGATGTTTCCCTTTGTATATTTGGGTGAGAGGGCACCCTAGTGATATCTCTATTTTTATCTGATACTATTGGACTACTTTGATCGTTGTAGGTTTTAGATTACGCTTCCGCATGTTGATCTGAATAGATATGATTAGTGATTATTGAATGCGCTTCTACATACTATTGGAATATGATTATTGGATCAAGTAGACTTAAGAAAAATTTAAATGAGAACAAGTGGACTATGTTGGATCTTACTTGTGGGCCCATGGTTTGGGCTAATTTCTACATGGATCATTAGATGTATGAATAGAAATGAATTCGAATCCGAACTAATACAGATCCATATCCGAATTCGGGTTCAAGGGCGTTATAGAGAATCACTACCCCGACCATTGAATCCTGAGCACTTAAGAAAATACTATCAATTATGCTAATATAAAAATCTATTTCTTAGTTAATGAAATATTCTTACCCTACAGAAACAAGAAGATTCAACTCTCGAGAGCCTGGGTTACAAGACTAACCCCAAGTCACAAGATTAACCTCAGGTCATAAAACTAACTCATCCCTTAGGGGAAGATTCAGCTCCCGAGAGCCTAAGTTACAAGACTAACCCCAGGTCACAAGATTGACCCCAGGTCACAAGATTGACCCTAGGTCACAAGACTAACCCATCCTTTAGGAGAAGATTTAGCTCCCGAGAAACCGGGTTATAAAACTAACCCCAGGTCACAAGATTGACCCCAGGTCACAAGACTAACCCATCCCTTAAGGGAAGATTCAGCTCCCGAGATCCCTGGTTACAAGATTAACCCCAAGTCACAAAACAGACCCATCCTTTAAGGGAAGATTCAGCTCTCGAGAGCACGGGTTACAAGACTAACCCTAGGTCATAAGATTGACCCCGGGTCACAAGATTAACCCATCCCTTAGGGGAAAATTCAAGGGACAAGGTGAAGCATTGGGGATTCCTAAAGATGAGGACTTCGACAGATAAAGCTGGAGCCTCGAAGCATGTCGGGGCATGTGTGCCATGACTAAAGTCGACCCTTCAACTCCAAGTAAGTACGACTGTACTCTCTTATATATCTAATGAGCACAGGGGTATAAGAGTACCCCACAACATTGCCAAAGATAGACCCCCACGGAGGGTAATGGCTCAAGCTTCGACAATGTCACTAGGAGCCCTTAAGCCACCTGGGTCAAGAAATCAAACGACTTATAAGATTATCTTAGGCCAACACACCTACTTAAAAGAATTTTCCACGAGGTACACCCAGACTTAGAAAATTTTATTATTGTCTATCTCTATACAATTAGAAATTGTTTACCCCAAGGCATATCCATACTTAAACGATTTTCACCACGAGACGCACCCATACTTAGCAAAATTTATCATAACCTACCTTCACATACTCAGGAAAAATAACAAACAAAAAAATAAAAAATATACAATTACACTGGGAGATTGCCATCCCCTGGGGCGGCGTCTACCCTCGGCTTCTTTTTCTTTTTCTCCTCCTTCTACATCTTTTTCTCCTTCCTCATTCTCCTCTTCCTCCTCCTTAGGGATGAAGGTTGAGAAATCCTGGTCTGGGAAAGCTTTGGCAACCATCTCCCGGAATCCCTTAAACCCGTCAAGGTAGCACCTAGCCTTCACGACTTTGAAGGCCTCAAATGCTACATATTCCACGACTGCCACCTCGACCTCCCTTTTCTTCTCCTCTTCTGCCCTTATCTAGGCAAGCTCTAGGACCTCGGTCACGTTCTTGTTCACCGTCTCCTCCAGAATCATGGCAAACGACTTCTTGATCGATTCCAAGTGTTGGGTTAACTCATGAATTTGGACCTCACCTTCTTTAACTCGGGTGACCATGTTTGCATTGGTCCCCTCTACCCATGCAAGCCTATTCCAGAGGGCCTTGATCTCCGCATCGGCCATGTCTTAGAGAGCACTAAGCTCCTTATTAGACTTGGTGAGTCAGCCCTAGAGCTCACCTCAGACCTTTTCATTGGTCTTAAACCTCTAAATAGAGGCTACCATAATGGCCATAGTCTACAAAAAAATGAAAAAAAAAGTGCGAGTCAGAGAAAAATACACAAAATGAAAGCAAAAATAAAAATAAAGGAAGGAAAAATTTTAACTTAGCCGAGTAGAAGACCATCTCACAGTGTAGCGCTGATGGGTCGAGATCCTTGAGGGACTTAATGCCCTTGGGTGGCACGCCCCCAAGGATGTAGTCCACCTCAGTGCCTGGCTTGGACAGCCAGGACGATGGCCCAGTGGAAGACTAGCCCCTCCCTAGGGCAGATGAAGAGGATCCCTGGGCAATAGCCAGGCCAGAAGTCAAGGCCACAAAGGGAGAAGAAACCTTCGTGACTGTGACCATGGTTGAGGTAACCTCGATCATAGTGGGGGCAACCTTGAGTGGGGCCGCCACTTCCCCCTCTGTCATAGGGCATGGAGCAGACCCGACAATCTCGTCCTCCAAATCCATGATGGGGATAGAGGTGTTGAAAGCTGGGGCTGGGGATGCCTCAGGAACTTGAGCAGCCTCGGGGGCCTGGGTGCCAGCTTGGGAGGGCCCCCCACTAATCAGGTGCCACTTCCTCTTCTTGAAAGCAGCTTTGGTTCATCGAGCTAGCACCATAAACTTCTTGTTTGGCTTCATCGTTGCACCATGGTAGGCCTGGGTCAGAAACCAGTTATATATGTGTAAAAAAAATAAAACGAAAAGGGAGAAGCAAAAGAAAAGAGAAAGAGTAAGGAAGAAACCAAAAATGACATACAAAAACTACCTGGGTCAGGACCAAACCCAAACTTAAATAGGTTCCCGGGAGTGACGAGGTTTAAGTAGGCATGGAATGGGTGATTCACTACCGCCCGGATACGATCCTCCTCCTCGAGGGACAGTTCACTTTTGTCTGAGACTGACACAAAGAGCAAGCACGGTAAAACAAAAAAAGGGGAGAGAGAGAAGATAATAAATAAAAAGAAATGAAGACTAAAAACATGACTCACCTATAGAGCCGAGGGACGATGACCAGCCCCTGTTAAGCCTTACAAGGAAAACCTCCCCCGGGGGGTATTCCCAATCTTCTCCCAAGATAAAGATGTAACAACTCCTCCACCCATTATTAAATCTCGGAAGCCCAGTCACCAAGGTTGTTGTAGTGTCCTGGCTAGCAAAATAAAACCACCCCAACTCTTGCTCCTTCTAGCAATAGCAGTGGAAGAAATCGTTAAGGGGAAGGTGAGCATTTCCCTCGAACGTCAACTCTCATAGGATCATACACCCTATGGCTATCCTCTAAGCGTTGGGCATAAGCTACTCGGACGTTAACCCAAGGCAAAGTAGAAGTTTCCTTAGAAAAAGAGGGATCGAGAAACGTAGGCCTGTTAAAAGGGCCTACTAGTATAGTGTTACGCTGTCGGCAAGGGCCATAAAGGCCAAGGTATTCTCAGGGTGGAAATAATGGCCCCCTCAAGGATAGAGAAGGTGTAACGAAACTGAGTCAGGGTTCACTCCCCCAACTTGGAAGTGTAGCTGGCGGCGGTAAAATCTTGCTCGGGGGTAATCTCCTTCGCCGCCACTTGGTCGTTGGAAGGAGCTGGCCCAATGGCCTTCTCCATAGGGTTTTACCAGATCTTTGATAGGTCGTCAGCACCGTCAACCATCCGATTAATAGTATCCCTAGACACCATTGAATAGATATTTAAAAAAATAGAAAAAATAGGGAAAACAAAAACACCAAAGGAGAAGGGAGAAAGAGAGCTAGAAAGAAGAACAAAGGGAAAACTAGCAACGGAAGCAAGCAAAACTACGTGAAATGAAACAAACTAAAGTAATATAATAGAAATACCTGGATAGAAGACAAACAAACCCAAGGAAAATGATCGAAGCAGCAAGAAACGAACGTCTAAGAATAGAAAGAGTTGCCAAAAATCTCCTAGGGGAGAAATGCATAGAGCAAAGAGAGATTAGAACTGATAAAGAAAACCAAACTTGACTTCAGGGGAGGGATTTATAGGCAACACCCTAAATCGTCAACCTTACATGTGTCATCCATCTGAGGAAAGGCAAGATTAACCCAGAAAACAAAGCGACGTACGAATCCCGAAATAAATATGGGGTTTAAACATGACCATCCGATGCCTTGAGATTCACACTTGGCAAGACGTTTAACATGACCTATAACTAGCTCAGTCATGTCCCCTCGGTTGTCGAAGCCCATTAAATGTGAAGCCATCATGACACCTACCCTCAATTAACACAACCTTGGTAACTGAAAAAGTGAATAGCAATAGTTAAGAACGATTCACATTCTCGAGCCATGTAACCCTAGACTCGAGAATGAGGGGGGCAGCTGATAGGAAAGAATACCAAGACCTCAATAAACCAACCCCGATTAACCCAGGAAACCCAAAATGTCAAGACCTCAATAAACCAACCTCAATAAACCTGGGAAATCCCAACCCTAAAGAAATTAACCTGGGATGTCTTCATTAAAAACCCCGCTGAGGTCCCATTATCGCCAAAGTCCCGCAGTGGCAACCCAAGGAAGGTGGAAGCCACTAAAGAAAGGTTCCACCATTCAACAACTCCTCAACATCGAAGTTTATAAAAAGACACCAACCTACTCGCACCTCCCTTCAATGTCCGACTCCTCGGAATCCCCAGGACCACTCCCAGGGCACAACCTGAGCATCCCGACACTGAAGAGGGAGCCGCATCAATGATAACTATTTAATCTCTAAGAGTCCTCACCTAGTAAGAGAGACTGAGACCCTTCTTTTTGTACTTGGAGGTATGGACAATCTGGAAGTCGTTACAAAAGGGAATATGGAAGCACCACAATTAACTAATAGAAAACAGAAAGAGCAGGGGGGATGTGGTGAGAAAGGTGGGAAGAGATATGGAGAATCCCATCTGACACGGCACAACTCGAACCTATAAATAAGGATAGCAACCAGCCCACCAAGTATGAGAAAAAATATATATAAACCCTAATTTGAGCTTCACATTCGACCATCTCCCATATTTGACTTAGCCGTCGAAGAGCTGGAGGCCAGCACCCCACCAATGTCTAGTTCCTTGACTCTCTATTTGTGCTATGCAGGGTCCATTCCGCCAGAGACCTAGGCTCACTGTGCGACTATCTAACCGGTGTTGGAGTTCCCGTGGTTTCGATGCGATCAAATGCAAAGGTTAAGAAAAGCATGTGAAAAACATTGATTTTTCCAAATTCAATTCTAAGTAAACATGTTCAATATTCCTATAAAAAAATATGTGAGGGATACATTCACAAAACCACAGAGCTTTAATTCACATTTGAGAAAACCTTTGGGAAATAGAAATTTCTATGTCATTAAAAAAATTGTCAAATAAAAGAATGAGATCTAATTTGTAGAAACAACTTTATGATCAAAATGAGAATAATTTAATGCTCAAGAGAAAACTTGCAAAAAAATTTGGATTATCAAAAATCTGGGGATTGAATCATATGTAAGTAAAAAACTAACTTCTTTGAATAATTTCCTGTTCTATGTGAGTTTGAGAGAGAAGTGCTCACCAATGCGAAGTTGGAAAAAAAATTCTAGATTTGGCAATGGTGTAAGAGATAAAACATGTAAAACAAGTTAGAAAAGTTTATTGAGCTAGTCTAGGAATTTAAAATTCTTTTCAAATTGTTACACAAGTGGCATGTTTCCATTGGTTATATCTAGACTTGTCTTAAAACCAAGTAAAACATTACCAACTCCTAGTGGAATTGGAATAGACTTAGGTAGGCAAAATCTAATTGAGGTCTCGGCTTTTGAGATCTCCATAAGGGTAACATTGCTCTGCTATTTAATCAAGGTTAGAAATTAATATCCCACTCCTAATCTTTATAGGAGAGTTTGTTGAAGTCTATACATTTTCCCCGTTGCTCATTTCTTCAAGAAAAAGTTGTGTTGAGATATTTTTAATTTCTCGAGTAGAGTGCTTGTCTCTTCGGGAAAGGCACCAACCCTCTTATACCAATTTGGTTACTTGCCCTTCACAAAACCTGGACTACCCCTTTTTGTCCCTTACCTCTTTTGCAAAGACCTTAGAGACCAAAGCACTTATGTTCGGTCACATCTCCCACTTTGTGAAACTCCACCTACCCTTCATTTATTGGCTTCGTAAAATGCCTAAATAGTGAAACTTTACACTGCCAACCAGCATGGTCCACTTCGCAAACTAGGAACAATACATTGCACTTGTTGACCATCTTGGAAACCGTATCACGAAGGAGACCCATATCGCAAAGGGACACCTGTATCACGAAGAGACATCCTCGCGGTGACACGTAACATCGCAAATAGCGTGAAATCTCAGACTCATCATCTATATAAAGAAAAAAGGTTGTACACAAAAGTAACTCAAAAGTCTTAGAGCCCAAGTGCTATTAGAGTGAAGAGCAAGATTAAAAAAATGAAGAAGAAAAAGGCCTTTAGCTTATGTTCTCAGAGTTCTATTCTAAATAAAGAGGCTCTATTAAGCATCCTCATTAGCATCCCCTCTTCTCTAACTCTCTAATTCTCATTGTGAAGTTCTTAGAACTTAACCTTCTTCCTTGATGAGAGTGTGCTTGCGAAGTAGAAGTAAAGCTCTCCTATGAACCAACCTTCTTCTTGAAAGGGAAAGTTCGATTCTTGGAGAAGCATCATCTTGAGACTTGGTCATCTCCTGAAGAGAAAGAATAATTTTCATTATGAGGCTAACACTCTATTTGATGTATTCATAGAGGTGTTATGTTGTCCAAATTTTGAGAAAATTCAAGAGTTGTTAAAACTAACATCTAAGACCATGGGCTTTAAAAAAATGAAAGGTTCATTCATCTTATGGGAGAATACAACTTTGTAATATGACAAGGATTTTACCCAAGCAAGTTTGTATCTCAGAGTTAGTTTGACCGTGTCACTTTATAGGAGGTCTCGATTATCTTCAAGAAACATGATAATGACACCTTCTCTGTTTTGGATAAACTAATTAAATACAAAAATACATAAGTTAAAGAATTGGAGAAATTTTGTGTTTCAATTCATTTTGTGAACTTCAAGTGATTCACAAAGGAACCTAAACCGCGAAGGAACCAGGCTCGCGAAAGAGCTACCGTCGTAAAAACATCAAATTTGCGAAAGCACAGACTACGATGAAGGCTCTAGCTTCATGAAAGCATCAGAACCACAAGCTAGCTGTCACATCAAGAACTTGAGTTGAAAATGTATCTCGAACTTCACTTCATCACGATTCATCCTTCACCTCGAAGAACCCAATTCGTGAAGAACAATTATGAAAAGAATCACTGCTGCAAGTTTTACATAATGCGAGCCACCAACTTCACGAACCAACTGATCCATCGAGAACAACACATCCTCGCGATCCATCTGTCACTACCAGCTTTTAGCTACTATAAAGGGCACTCATTTAGCAAATGACCCATCTTCATGACAGAAGCATTCTCTCATACTTGACCTCCATACCACCCTGAAAGTCAACAAGTTGGTAATTATGACTCCTAGGGATGGAGAAGTCTTTTTAAGGGGAGAGAAGTTCTATTGAAAGGCTGGCATTGTATAGTTGGTGACGGAGCTAGAATAAATATTTGGCAGGATGCATGTATCCTATCCCTTCCAAACTTTAAGTTATCATCTACTCCCCCAACAAACTGTATAAATGATCAAAACAGTAGCTGAACTTATTGACCCAGATACCCATTCATGGAGGTTGGACATTTTAAATTCGATGCTCTCTGAAAAAGAAAAGGAGGCTATTTATAAGATCCCACTATAGGTAAACCCGGAAGTGGATCACACTATTTGGTATTATGATCGCCTGGGTCATTTTACTATCAAATCAGCAAAATGGTCTTTTGACCCAACCGGTCAATTCCCAAGGAAATTCTGTTCCAAGTTTGGTGTAGCGGAAAATTAGGCATATGCTCATTCCGAATAAAATCAGAATGTTTTTATGTTGGGCACGTCAAGACGCCCTCCCTGTTCAAGTTAACCGTAAGAGGAGATCGGACTTTATGCCCTCTTCATGTCTAGTCTATCATACCTTTGAAGAAACCATTAGCCACTGCTTATTTCATCGCGTAGGCATGGGGAATATTTGGGACCATCGAATAATGAATGCCAGGAATGAAACCTGACGACCACTTTAAAGAACCCTTTGTTGAATGGATTTGTTTCCAGTGGCCTTCTAAACTTGGGGGTCAAAGTGATATTTTACAAAGGCTTTCTCTTTTGTGTTGGCTTATATGGAAACAACGAAATGCATGTTTATTTAATGGTTTCAGTTTTAACTAGTGACAGGTCATGTTTGAATTTCGCAGCTTCAACAGGAGCTGGACTGCAGCAGCTTAGGTAATGAACCTCTAGGAGGCATCTTTTTTTAACCCTCACGGGTTGTTTTGTGAACCCTTCCGAATGCAGGCTGGATCAAAGTCAATGTCGATGAGGCCTTCCCGGATGACATCCAAGATCGGACGGTTGCTGCCTTGTCTAAGGATTCGTGCGGTTCACGGAGAAGTTCGGCTTTTTGTTCAGGTAATGGGAATCCCCTTTTGAAGTTGCGATTAGGCCTAGCACATCGGTTTAAAGCTCCTTTGGTGATTCTAGAGTCTGACTCACTCCAGGCGGTGAATACCTTGCTTAATGATATCGTCCTCTGTCCTTGGAGAGTGAAAGTGTGTTACAAGGAGGGTGTGAACTTGGGGTGGGGCCCATTCACTTTTGGGATATCCCATCACCCAAAAAGTGAATGGGTCCCACCCCTTGTGTCTTGTCTCATGGGGCGTCGCGGAGGATATCCGGCATGGGGTTGATGTATTGTGTAATGGCCAAATTATAGGAGGTACAGAGGTAGGTTTGTGTCCATTCCCCTAAAAACCTCTAACCTCTGCCCCTGACAGGGGGCAGACACATCAGCACCAAAAAGTGATTTAGACTTTTTTTTTTCTTCTTTTTTGGTGGGGCGGGGTGGAGGCCTGGGGGCAGTGGTTCGTGTTAGTTAAGGGGAGCGTTCCCAATCCTCTTTGCAATTATAGTGTGCACAATTTAGCTCAGGAATATGTTAGGCGATCCGGGGTGCCTCGTGGGTCTATTTGCTGGGTCCTCCCCTGGTGCAGTTGTAAGTCTCTTTAGTTAAAAAAAAATAAAAGAAACTCCTTGCGGAATCGGAACACGGTATGAATTGAAAAACGTGTTGTTTTTCTTATTAAAAAATAGATGTATTGTGTAATGGAATGGACGACTTATATCGAGACTTCCTTCTCATTCGGACGGTGTTCGTGTGTTCTTAAAAGGACTCTTTCTTTCCCTCGTTCTCTATGTTTTCTTATCTGCCATCCATAGATGCAGATGAAGTGCTGAAGCTCCTAGATTCTTACTGGTTCCACCATGAAATCTTCACAGGAAAGTCACCTTTGTCATCTCATCCAACAGACCCAGTTCATCAAATCCAAGACGAATTCCTAAAACCTGAAGATTCTTCCCTCCCCACGCTTCTTGTTCCAACTCGAAGCGACCAGCTAAGCTGCAAAACAACCTTCAATTCAGGTTCTCTCTCTCCAAAGTCGGTCTTCTCACCAAAACTCCTAACGATTCTCTCAGGCAAAGAAGTTGAGGACGACACCAACACAATTATGAAGCAAGAAGAGATGGAAAGACCTTTTAAGAAGGTGAAAGGTAGGAGAACGAAGAAGAAGGGTGGCAACAATAGCTTATCAGACCTGGAATTGGAAGAGCTAAAAGGTTTCATGGATCTGGGTTTTGTGTTCTCTGAAGAAGACAAGGATTCAAATTTGGTTTCTATTCTTCCGGGATTGCGGAGATTGGATAAGAAAGATGGTGAAGAAGATACCATTGATGAATCTGCAATTTCAAGACCTTATCTGTCTGAAGCTTGGGCTGTTCTTGATCGAAGAATGGAAGAGAACGCATTAATAAATTGGAAATTTCCTGCTATTGGTAACGATTTAGACATGAAATATCATCTCAAACGGTGGGCTCATGCAGTTGCATCTACTGTTAGATGAAGCGATCTAGCTTGTGATCTTCTTTCTCAATTTTTTATTCTTTGCTTTTTTAACGATTTTCCATGCTATAATGTTATTTTTTGTGCATGACTTGTAAATGTAATAAGAGAGAAATTAGCCAATTAACCAATTCTTGAGGGAATTTTGTAGAATGGAGAAAGGGTGATTTAAGGTTAATACCAAAACTTTTTTAACTGTGTTTATAAGGGTGGTTATGTGGAGCCATGTGGATTAATAATCGAATCTAATAGGCAGTGCCTAAAGTAAGAGGAACAAAGAGCTTTTCCCATTATTACAAGTATTTCTTTTCTAAGAATGCTTCATGTGCTTCAGTAATTGGTTCTTCCATTGCCTAAATCATGCGATACTGTATATTCAGCTTGGAGGTTTTCTTCTTTTCTTTTTCCTTTTAATAAATGGGAGTTAAAAAGGAAGGGTTTAGGAGATTTTTTTTTTTTTTTTTTGGGGGGGTAATGAAAAGGTTTAGGAGATTGGAATGGTTTTTTTTTTTTTTTTTTAATAGGGAAATGATTAGAAAAGAACCGTGAAGTCTAAATTCAAGGGGATTAATGCTACGACACGGTTAGAACAGGTGTTATGTGGAATCTCATCTGATATTTGACAGCATGTTTGCACTTAAAAGCACATGCTTTCTGAATTATTCTAAAGAAGAAAAATTGTAATTATATGGTTATCTTATAGTGATTAGATGAGATATGAAGTGAATTTATAGTAGCCTAGTGCACCATTCAATGTCTTTTAAGGTAACATATTTTTATTTTTTTTGGGTAAGGAGATAAAGCTGTGTTTCATTCATTCTAAAACTTCCTCAAGTTTACCTCTTTCTACATAAATAGTTTATGTGATACATGTAGGTTTATTTGTGGAATCACGATAACGAGTGATACGATTTGTTCCCACAAATTTTGTCAAATTATGGACAGCTTTATTTGTCTCTCCGAGGAAATAAGATTTGGAGAATGTTGAGGAGTTGAAGAAGTTTCCATCAGTCGGAAATGACAACTCTAATATGCCATGGAGGATCTCAATTGGCTTCATTTAAGATGTCCGAGTTGAGAATCTCTCAGCTGATGAAAGCCCCAGGTGAATTAGCATTGTTTATGCTTCCTCAAAATAGGAGGTGTGATAAACTGTACTAATTCCCAAGAAGGTTCCTAAATGATAAATGATGTGGGACTACCACAACAATTGCCCCATTAGTTTTTGATTCGCCATCAACATTGATTTTATTGTTCCTACCAGCGAAGATTTCCATTAGGTGAGCTCTTCACTTGTTGCTTATACTATGTGCCTTTTTTCTGATAAAGATGTAGCCGAATATTCATGCACCAAAGATCTTGCCGTAGTAATTATGGATGTATGGATAAGGGATAAGGATTGGTCATTGAAGGGCTTTTTTTTTTATTTTTTTCTTGTCTTGCCTTCTAGATATACCAAATAATGGTGGCACATAAGTTAAAGATGGGGAGCTTTGGTGGTGCTGATAACCATTCGCCAATCCAATCTTTGAAGTTTTTCTTTATTTTTTTGGATAGATAATTATAGGCAAAGACAGGTTTTAAACCCAAGTCTAAAGTACGACGCCCACAGAATTTACCAACTTAGCAAGCTGGCATCTTCACCAATTTTGAAGTCTTCCAATTTCCTCTTGTGTGTAGTCCCAATGGGAAACCAAACCGTATAACTTGGGCATTAGGGCTGTAAATCAGGCCAAGCTAGGCCAGACCAAGGTAATCTCAAATCCAGCCTGAAGTAGAGCAACTAATCCCGAACATCTCTTATATAGAAACCTGTTGGGTTAATGTCTTGTATTCAACCCAAGATATAACCTGGGATGATGATCTGAAAAACCCAAATATGACCCGAAAAATTGGCGAAGGTGAGCAAAGTGAATCCTTCGCCCATGGGGGTCCGGGGGCAATGCCCCCAGCCGAAATTTTTCTAACCCATTTTCTATCCGCTTTGGGGTCCGGATC
>JAOXJP010286149.1:0-33568 GCA_025762735.1 Platanus orientalis | reverse complement strand
TCTTAGGTTTTCCTTTTTTTACACCTCCAATTTCAAATAAATAGAAAGAAAAGAAAAATAGCAACTAAAGCCTAATTTGGTCCCCTCTTATAGAGTGGTCGACTAGCTCATTGGAAGGCTTATTACATAATTCTCAAAACACCCTATATAAAAACTATAATTCCCTATGTATCCTAACCTCTAATAAACTCTAAAAATCATCTATAAACTTGAATAAAAGTTTATAAAAACTTCCTAACGCTCAACCAAATCCTCCATAAAGTCTTCCAGTTCATCTCTCATGCTTCTCCTTGTCCTCTTCGTGCATGGTCCCCACCAAGGTGAATGTCGTCTTATTGTATCAAGATTCATTTATTAGCTTCTCTGAAATAAAATCCGACTCTGCTCTTTGTTTTCCTTGTTCAAATAACCACCTTTATATGCTGCTTCTACACGTGAGGGTGGGATGGGTGGAGGTGGTTAATTCCCTTCTGTTGACTTCTATATACAGGTACCAGATAATTACATGGAAGACCTCTGTGCAAATATCAAGGTTGGTAAGATTTCCTTTTTATTTTATTTATTAAATTATTTGTTATTGATAGATTTTGCAACTGGTGGATATGTTGCCGGTGTAAAAATTTGCTTTTCCATCAAATAAAGGCTACTACACATTCAATAAAGTTAATAAGGGACCGTCAATGTAGGCCTCCATATTTGTACTGTCCCTTATGTGGGGAATTATGTAAAACGGATACCCTTATATTTGACCATCAATGCATGTATATTGTGGCACTTGGAATGTATAGCATCCACATAAACCTTATGGGGAAGTTTTTACACCAACACACATGAACCCTTTTGCAGAAATTTCTTTCTATTATTGTTGTTGGCTTACTGTGGCATGTCAGGCATATGAAAGTTCCAAGATAAAGGACTAATGAATTTATTCTTCAAAAGAACACTGTTCACCTAGATGCTGCCTCATACTGCAAGTTCACAGTTTAGATCTGTAGTATGATCAGTAATTGAAAGACGATTCATAGATAAAATAGGAACTGATTAACTGAATGTGAGACATAAAAGGGAAAAGCCAGATTGAGCCCTTTTAAATGATAGCAAAGACATTCATTTACTAAATTTTCTCTCCTTTTTTTTGATAGGAAAAGATAAATTTATTCAAATAATGATAGAAGGAAAGCATGAGAGATACATCCCTGAATACATGGGGGAGCATCCCCAAATGATTAAAGGTTTAGAAACATAAAAGGAAAATCTTATTAACATGCCCTTGGAATTTCTTGATTTAGTGATCCATAAAGAAAAATATGACAATGATGATGCATGAAGACTGAAGCTAAGAAACCTGGCAAATTAGTAGTAATATTCTGGATGAATGGATCAGGTCTTCAAATAAGCAGGGCGATGCTTTATGTTCTCAAAATCTTCTTCACAAATTTGGCTGTATGTCTTGTGGTAGGCTATGAATGGGCCACAGCTGGTAGTTTTAACACCCTAATATGGCCTGTACTAATGGAATTGCCGGAGTGAGTATTGTTCAGAGGATGTCCATGGACAATGCAACAAGCATCAACTTATGTTTCTTATTATTGCCATTAGAGCAAATACACCCTTTGTCCTAAACCAAGGCCTCAAATTCAATCTGATAAACTCAACCACTCCATATGTAGTTTGAGAATCATGACTTTAAAATGACCCTTTTTTTGATAGATAAAGAAAATTTTACTGCCCAGAAACTGAGAATGCAAATGAAGGTTGGCCTGAATGAGAATTTGAGATATACAGACTGCCACAAAGCAAAGTGAACAGCTTAAGCCAAATCTATTCCAACACTGTACTAGTCCCTTAAAATGTGGTTGGGACTCCGGCATGAGGACTCTGGCATGGTGTTTTGTTTTCTGGTAGATTTGATTTCCATGATGCTCTTGGCTTGCTGGCGATTCCTGTAGGCAGGTCATTGACGTGAATCAATATGAAGTAGACGATCACTATCGTTTGAACTATTATACATTGGTAATGCAAGGGTTTTGAAAATCACTGAACGCCGGAAGGGGTTTGTTGCTTCAATACGATTCAAGGCTACCCTTATACCCTGGTTTTGCTCCATTATTGACCTGCCTGCAGGGAATCAAACCCATCTTCACTGGTTCGTTTCAAAGATGATGGGAAGAAAGTCATTGTGGTGAGAGGAAGAGTTAACGACCAGGGTAAGTTTCTTAAAATTTCAGAAATTCTCAGAACTGGAAGGGAATATTGTATTTTTATTCTGGGTGACCAAATTTCAGAAATCCTCGGGTTGGGCTAATGTTGTATACGTATTAAGACGTTCATTTGAGGGAGAGGTACCTCTTCCATCCAACCACCGATAAATGGAGTTCACGTCTTCCCATCTTTACTGAAGGATGTTCAAAGGCGATTGAGGTGGTCCATTGGGAAAAGGATTGGGCGATTAAGGTGAATCGATCATTGCTAAGGGGGAAGAGGTCTGGGCACACTCAGTCATTTGTTACAGATCGAATATTGAAACCACCTGGGAAGAAATAGCTGTTTTCATTTGTGAAGATTGAATCTGGCTGAGGAGATCATCTGGGTTGCCATTGAGTCCAGTCGTGCTATGCTGCTGTGCTCCTGTATCTGAGGCTAATGCATTGTGCGATAACAAACTTTTCTTCTCCCACCTGGTTCGAATGCTCAGCTTGGAAGGCTGGCATTTTGACATTGAATTTCAAAAGCCTGTTCGGAAAACGGTGGATTCGAATTTGGGGGTTGCCACTAAATTTATGGACGCTGGAGATTTTTAATGCTATCAGTGATATCTGTGGAGGACTTAAATTTGTGGGTGAACACACCATAAATTGTGAGGAACTACAGTGGGCACGCCTGGAAATTGTGAGCGGTGACCTGCGATCCATCCCTTGGTTGATTTCTGTGATTGAAGACCTAAAATATTTTCCAATCGCCATAAGTGTTGACTATGACTGCTGCATGGATGAACTACTATGCCCGGGGGTTGTTATCGCTGGTAGCTTTATGCCTAAAGCACCAGAAGCTAAGATGCAAGATTGGAGTAAACCTGGTTCGTCGCCGGCAGTAAAGTTGAATTTTCCTGTCCCTGGGGATGGAGATAGTTTGAACTTCAAAATTGGAGAGGGAGCTGTCAGGGATTCTGATAGCTGTTGATTGTTGGAGGAAGCGTGTAGCTCATCTTGCAAAATCATGGATTTTCTGGAATAAGGTCGTCAGCAGAGCTTCCCCTATCCTCACGCAAAGTTGAAGTTATATGCTGGAAATAGGGTTCCTGCTTGGATACCTATCTCTAAAGCAAAGGGTAAATTTCTGTGGGAGGCTGATCCGACCCTTGATAATGCACTCAAAAATGAAAAACACCAAATGGGGAGTTGTCCAATCAATCCGGACATCCCAAAACACTAGGGGAGGCTAGAAAATGGAAAGTGTCACAGGGTCATTCCGGAAATATCCATTAGGGTAATTGTTTTGCCATTTTAAATCAAGGTGATGAGTGTTGTGCCGATTTGAACCCTCTGGATAAAAGGAAGGATGGGGTATTTTGGGAAATTCCAATTTGGGGCCTCAACCTTATAAGACGAATCGGCAATTGGTTCCCACTTCTGATTCATCGAACAAAATCGAGCCGGTAAGTAGTGATGTATTGAGCCGGCCGTTGAACCAGTGTGGTTGAATGGCCAGACAATATAATATCCCCTCGATGGTGGAGGTGATAGCAAGACATGCTAGGGCACTAGATTGTGATGAGATTGATGAAGCTATGGACTCTTGGAGGCGAAACCTTCTCATGAGTGACAAACAAGGTTCCTACGATTCCATTGAGAATGAGTGGCTCTTCAAAAGCAAGGGCTTGGTTACTTATAGTGATGACAACACTGATCATGGAGCTGAGGACGAACCTATTGGTAATGTTGGGAGAAGCGGAACATCGCCTTGGCCAAATACTGAGGTAGATTTGATTGCAAAGGGTTACTGCAGGGGCGGCTCCAATTGGGAATCTAGTGTCTCTAGAGTCACTAATTCACTCGAATCTGTTGGAGATTTTATTGAGAAGTCTCCAACGGTGGATGTTGTGCCTGTTGATGAAGGTGCTGAGGTTTCCTTTGATGGGGGAGGCGGGAGAGCTCCTCTAGGTGCTGGTTGCGAGGACATTGTTACTGCTAGTGCTGGCCATATGAAACATCCCACGGATAGTCCTTTTTGTCTGCCTGTACTTGAGAACCATGATAACCAACAACAACAACTGGTCAGGCATTGTCATGATAGATTGGATGATGATCCAGATTCCCCACCACCTGTAATTAAGCACTCAAGCGTAATGGAAAAGGATATTGGACGTTTGGTAGGGAGGTTGGAAACCACACCACACTCTATAAAGCCTGGTTGTGGAGTGAAAATTTCTCAACTTGATTCCTCATTCAATACTATGCATCTGAAAGGTCAGTATAATTTATTTGTCAATGTCCATTTTTCTACTTTGTTAGATGCTTTGGACCTATGCATGTATAATTTGCCTATTGTTCCATTTGAGCGGTTGAACATTATTCCGGAAACAAGCTCATTAGAGGTATCTCCGAATGCCATTATGGGGAATCAGAACAATCAACTGGCTATTTTGAATGATCAGATAGATAGTTGTGATGATGTGGTGATTTCGGCAAGGTCGTTAGTGATTATGGATGATGCCAATATGGAAATGATACTGGAGCCAAAGGAGACAAAATTGGGGGTGGATTGTCTTACCTCAATTAACAGGATTGAGAAATGAGGCGAAGTTTATCAAAGGGATTTGTGAGAGGGATGAGCAAAATATTTCGGAGTGGGTACTCCATAAATTAGAGAAATTTGATCTATTCTTGGGAATGTCATACGAAGGTTTTGAGGAGGACATTAAAGAGTTATTCATAGCGAGCGATTGAATGTTGGAGACGTAATGGGGGTATTGATGAGGGCCCCAAATCAGCGGGAGGGAAATGTCTCTTGAAAAAACTTAGAAAATTGGAAAGTAGTATCAACTACGATCGGAAGGATGAAGTATTGAGTGTGGGAAGTGAGCGCTGGGGTAAAGGGATTATGTTTAAGTGATTTTATGGATATTAAAATCCGTACTTGGAACGCTAGAGGATTGGGTAATAGGGACAAAAGGATAGTGGTTCACAAGGGCTATATTGGTGTATTTCGAGACATTCTAATTTTATAGGAAACAAAGATTGAGATTATGACTGATAAGTTTGTTAGTGAAATTTTGGGTGTCACAACTAATAACTGACTGATCCTTTCTTCATATGGTGCTTCGGGTGGGATCCTTGTGATCTGGAAGGATGATAAAGTCGATGATGAGGACATCGGGTCCATATGCGAGTTCCAGGTTTACCAGAGGAGGCGCAAGAGAGATGGACCCATGTTGTGGTTCCAGTAGGAGTTTTATTTATTGTATATGTTATTTTATGTCTCTTGTTGGAGGGGGACACATGTTTGTGAGGGTATTTTAGTCTTTAGTAGTTTATTGGGGGGTATTTTCATTATCACTTGTAGTTTGAGGTTATTTTGGGGTCTGAGACATGAAACATGGGGGGTTTTGTGTCCAGTTTCTAATTCTACATGTAGACCTAGCCGTGAGAGGGTTATTTATGCCCCCACGACTAACACTTTTCTTTATGAAATAATGACAAGAAAATTGGAATTGTGTCTCATGGCTCTCTCTTCTTCTTCATCATTTATAGGTTGAAGAACTCTAAAACCTTGGAATGGGAGTAGGCCCCCACCTAGTTTAACGTTAATGGTGGAGGCCACTCCCTCCCCTTAAGTTAAAGGTTCTTCTTCCATCTTCTTCTTCTTCTTCTTCTTTGTTTCTTACTTTTATTCAATTTTCCAAATTGCTGAAACTGAAGCCATTGCACAAGAATCATCACAAGCCTCCAAGTACTACACTTTAGTTCGAGACAACACTTCTTGAACCATCCTAACTGCTGGACAACACTCCCTATTGCAGACCTTAACTGCAACTTGCAGTTTTGAAGAAGATATAGGGGGTGGATTTAGATCCAGGTGTGAATACAGTGAACCAGATCTTCGTGGGAGATTGAACTTCAGCTCCTCACAGCAGTTGTCTTGCTTGATTAGAATCACCTAGGGTGATCAAGACCCCTGTATGATCCTACATCAACCATCAACTTCACCAACTTTCAGATTTTGAGGAACTTCCACTGGAATTTGTCATCATCAGGCGTGAAATAGGCTTCTTAGGTCATCCCACAAGAATCACCACCAATCTTTGTATTCCAAAGATTTAAGGACCGAGGTTTCCTAACCCTTGGTTGATCATAGCAGGTGGGTCCCACTTTAGAAAAGCCTCACCGAATCAAAGCGGCATTGCATTCTAAGAGTTGCTATTTTTTGAAAATTTTGGGAATCCCAAAATTGATCTCTATGGTCTTGGAAATTGATTACAATCAATCTTAACAACATCAAAGAATTATTCTACATTCAAATCAGGTATTGGTTTCTCTCTTTGACTCTCTTTCAAATTTCCGTAAAGTAGTGATTTTGGGGATTTTGTGGCATATGCTTGGAGCTGTGGTATTAATTGCCTAGCCTAAATTTACCACTTCTAACCCATTTGCTAAGCCTAAAATATATTATAAACTTATCTTTAGGCCTTTCAGATTTTCCCTTGAGTTGGATTGTTTTCCTTTCTTTTGGTCTAATTTGGCACTTAAGAGGAAATTTTCAGTCATAATATTTTTTTAGGCATAACCCTAATTTTCTACTCCAAAATTTGGGATTATTGTTAAAGTATATATTAAGGTCTTTTATTGTTTATTATTTTGTAAACCCTAATTTTTCTAATGCATAGTGAATACAACTCATGAACTGCCTAAATTTGGGTTTGAATTACGCAAGTAGGAATCTCGTTTATTTGTTTTTATTACTTTAGTAATTTTATTCCCATCTCCTATGCACACACTCAGTATCCTACATGCATGCTGTATCAGATTTGGTATCAGAGCCAGGTTTAAGGTTTAGTTACCCGTAGGTTGTATATTAGGTGTAGTTTAAGTATAGTAGGTTAGATTTGCATATTTTACATAAACATTGCATAATTTATTTTTTTAGCATATTTTTCACAATTAGATTTTCTTTTAGATAATTTTAAGGAGTCTTTAGGGTCACCTATCCCGTGCCCTTTGGTGTATGCCCACTAGATCCGGCCTAGATTATCACCACATGATGTCCCTAGAAGCAGAAACTAGTTCCCAACTCACTCAGGATCCTGTCTTTAAGGACTTAGTGGAGAGCGTGTGGATAGGTTGACCTTAGCTGTGGAAGCTAACCACAAGAACATTCTCGAATAAATGCAGGAAATCCATCGAGAGGTGGCTCCCCGCACCATGAGAACTTTTTAGGAGGGGAGAGGGGTTCAGATAGAGCCTCACCTAGACCACCTTTCGGGTCATAGATCTATTTCTAGTAAGAGTAGGCGCACTCCTAGTTCTGATCTTAGGCATGAGCCCAGGAGAACCCCACCTAGGGGTTAGTCTCCACTCCGTCTTGAGGGACCTGAGATGAAGATCCCACACATGAGATCCCTGAGTTTGAGGATGATGATGTTGATCCCAGGGATTTTAGGAGACATCATGAGCATAGAGATCGTAGAGATCCTAGAGACCTTAAGGAGACTACCTTGAAAGCGATGAGGGTTGAGGTGTCCATCTTTGATGGACGCTTAGACCTCAAGTGCTTATTGGACTGGGTTCGAGGCATGGATCAGTACTTTGGTATGATATCTCTCCTCATAGGCAAGTAAAATTCGCTATGAAACTGGTTGGGTCAGCCCAACTGTACTGGGATTCAGTTAAGTAGCAAATCTATCAGAGACATGAGATACCCATCTCTAGCTAGACGGAGATGCGTGAGAAGCTTAAGGAGAAGTACGTTCCATGTCATTATTATACTAGACTTCTCAAACAGTATAAGCAATCCACCAAGGATCATCTAGCGTCGTAGACTACATTACGAGGTTTGATGATAGGAGGCTGAGATGTGGAGTCCGTGAGAGTCCAGTGATGACCATTACTCGTTTCAAGATAGGGCTCTGACCTGAGATTCAGAAGGAGCTTATACCCTACTACATCACCACCTTAGAGTAGATCCACAGGATAGCATAGGACATTGAGAGGTATGTGAGACCTTCGGTTCCATGACCTCAAGATCCTAGACGCCCAGATGTTAGATCCATAGAAGGAAGACAACCACTTAGAGTTGGTCCTAAGCCTTCTATGACTAACACAGTACTTAATCAAGGAAAAGAGGAGGCTAGGGTTCGTTCTTTGAGCAATCCTGATAAATGTTACAAGTGTGGTGGGGTAGGCCATCATCCCAAGGTTTGTCCTATGTGTAAAGAGCTTGCTTATTTATAGAGGACAATACTGAGGAGGTATATGGAGATCAACAGGTAGATGATGAGGAGACTGGTATAGATGAGACTGTTAATCCTCTCCAGGCCCCGAGTGGTGATGATGAAGAGAGGGAGGATAGTTGTCTGGCTCTCATGAGACCTTCCTATTCTAGTGACCCCTCTCCCCAGACACCTATCTGGATAGTGAGATGTGCTCTCACCTAGTCTGTTCCAGAAGAGGATTGGCGAAGGACTACCATCTTTTGTACCTTTGCCAAGTGTGGAGAGAAAAACTATAGAGTTATCATTGATAGTGGAAGTTGCACTAATGTGGTTTTTACTGATAATATGAAGCGGCTTAGACTTAACACCACTCCCCACCCTCAGCCCTACCGAGGGTCGTGGATAGATGCATCTTCCATCTTAGTCACCCATAGATGTGATGTGCCTATTGAATTTGGTTAGTACAAGGACAAGATATGGTATGACGTCGTGCCTATGGATGTAGGGCATATGATCCTAGGTTGACCTTGGCTCTTTGATTTGAATGCCTCGTTGTATGGTAGGTCCAACACGTGTGTGCTCGAATTCAAATGCAAGAAAATCAAGCTCACTTCACTGTCACCAAAAGCCTAGTCTGGAGACAAGAGTTAGGTGAATCAAGGGAAAAATGTGAATGGTCCACAGTCAAAGACTTTGAACATTCTTAGCCCTAAGGAGTTTAAGCATGAGGTTCAAAGAGATGCACCACTGTTTACATTAGTTGCTAGAGTAATGACCCCTGATCCTATTTCTGACCTCCCAGCTGAGGTAGAGCTTCTCATCAGAGAGTTTGGAGAGATGTTCCCTGAGATTTACCATATGAGCTTCCACCGATGCATGATATCCAACATGCCATAAATCTGGTTCCAGGAGCAACTCTTCTAAATCTAGCGTATTACAGGATGAATCTTATAGAGCATACCGAGTTGAAGCGGTGGATGAACTGTTGAGAAAGAGTTTCATGAGGGATAGTATGAGTCTGTGTGCCGTACCTGCACTTCTCACTCTGAAGAAGGATAGTTCTTGGAGGATGTGTGTTGATAGTAGAGCTATCAAAAAGATCACGGTGTGGTATAGGTTTACCATCCCTAGACTTGATGACATGTTAGATATGATGGATGAGGCTACTATTTTTTCCAAGATAGATCTTAAAAGTGGCTACCACCAAATTAGAATCAGGTCAGTAGATGAGTGGAAAACTGCCTAAAAGACCAAGGACGGGTTGTATGAGTGGCTTGTCATGCCCTTTGGACTTTCTAATGCTTTAAGTATTTTTATGAGGGTTATGACACAAGTGCTGAAGCCCTATATAAGAAAATTTTTGGTTGTATACTTCGATGACATTTTTATCTATAGCCCTAGTAGGGAGGTTCACCTGAGCCATTTGTGGAGTGTATACGAGATCCTTTGTAGAGAGAGCCTATATGCGAATCTTAAGAAGTGTGCGTTCTTGACACCACATGTTATCTTCTTAGGATTTGTTGTATCAAGTGAGGGGATGATCACCGATCTTGAAAAGATCAAGTCTATTGTAGAATGGCTTGAGCCTACTAGTATTCATGAGGTTCGCAGTTTCCATGGCTTAGCCACTTTCTACATGTTCATTCGGGGTTTTAGTTCCACCATGACTCCTATTATGGACTGCATCTGTAAATGTGAATTCAAGTGGACCAAGGCAACAATTAAGGCCTTCCAGGAGATCAAGTCAAAGATGACTGAGGCTCCTGTCATGCGACTCCCTGACTTTTCTAAAGTCTTCGAGGTTGCATGTGATGCATTTGGGGTTGGAATAAGAGGTGTCCTTACTTAGGAAGGGCATTCAGTGGTTTTTTTAGCGAAAAATTAAATGAAGCCAAATAAAAGTATTCCACCTATAACAAGGAATTCTATGCGGTGATTCAGTCCCTCAGGTATTAGCGACATTACTTGTTGCCGCAAGAGTTCATCTTTTTTTTTGATCATGAGGTTTTGAGATATTTAGGTTTTTAGAAAAAACTTAATTCATGATATGCTAAGTGGGTTGAGTATCTTCAGGAGTACACATTTGTACTGAAATACAAAGCCGGTTCAAAAAACAAGGTCGCAGATGCATTGAATAGAAAGGTCTACATCCTGCATACGATAAGCGTATAAGTGACCGGATTTGATAGACTCAAAGAAGATTCAGTTTTGTCCGGATTTTGGTTCCATATTCCACTTCTTGCAGGGCGATCATCCCATGTGGAGTGGAGAGTTATTGATTCAGGACAAGTATCTCTTTCGGGGTATGCGTTTATGTCTTCTTCACACTTCTGTGAGAGACTTTCTGATTTGGGAGATGCATGCATGTGATGTGGTTGACCACTATGGTCGAGACAAGACCATTGTTCTAGTTAAAGACCGTTTTTACTGGTCCAATTTGAAACGGGATGTGGCAAAAGTAATAGAATAGTGTCGTACTGGCCAACTGGCAAAACAGATGAAACAAAGTCTAAGTTTGTATTCCCTTTTGCCAGTTCCTCTCATTCCATGGCAGGATGTGAGCATGGACTTCATGTTAGGCATTTCTCGTTCCCCGAGGCATCACGATTCTGTGATGGTTGTAGTGGTTCATTTTTCCAAGATGACCCACTTCATACCATGTGCCAAGACTTTGGATGCCTCCAAGGTCGCTCGTCTATTCTTTGATGAGGTAGTCTATTTACATGGAGTGCCCAAGTCCATAATGTTTGACCGTGATGTCAGATTTGTCAGTTATTTTTGGAAAACACTATAGAAGATGATAGGTACCAAATTGCAGTTCTCTTCTGCTTACCACCCTCAAACAGATGGGCAGATTGAGGTGATGAATAGAAGCCTTGGGATGTTACTTAGATGTCTGGTCGGTGAGAACCTTAGAGCATGCGATATTGTCTTGTCTACCGCAGTGTTCACATATAATAATTCAGTTAATAGGATAATTGGCCTGAGTCCATTTGAGATAGTCACAAGTTATAGACCCAGGGCTCCTATAGGCCTTATTCCTATGTCTGTATCCCATCGTCCATTTGAGTCTGCATCTGCATTTGCATCACATATACAAGATCAGACGTAGAATTGCTATAAGCAATGAGAGATATAAACAGTTGGTTAATTTGGACCGTTCGCATCGCGAGTTTCAGGTCGGTGATTTAGTTTTGGTTCGTTTCTGCCCTGAGTGATACCCATTTGGGGTTGCGCGGAAATTGCATGCGAGGAGTTTGGGACCTTAAAAAGTTCTGAACAAGATTGGACATAATGCGTATGTTTTGGATATTCCGACTGACTTAAGGACCAGTTCTACATTTAATGTGAAGGATCTTGTATCCTATCATGGCTATTCCGCACCCGATCTTGAGCCTTTTGCAGACCCACAGACATTAGCCCCTCAGCCTCCTCAGTCCATGCCACCACTTTCACCGGTTACTACTTGCAGGGAGGAGATTAAGGCCATTTTAGAGGACCAAATTGTTTTCACTTGATGGAGAGGTTATTAGAGATACTTCATCAAGTGGAAGGGTCGACCGGATATTGATAGTACATAACTGACAGAGAGCGAGTTGTAGTGCTTTGATCCTGACATTCTAGAGCAGTACCGCATCCGTTTAGCGTTAGAGATGACTCTTTCGCAAAAGGGGAGAGTTGATGAGGACATCAGGTCTAGGTGCGAGTTCCAGGTCTACCACATGAGGCACAAGAGATGGACCCATGTTGTGGTTTTGGTAGGAGTTTTATTTATTGTTTATGTTATTTTATGTCTTTTGTTGGAGGGGTGCACATGTTTGTGAGGGTATTTTAGTCTTTAGTAGTTTGTTGGGGCTATTTTCGTTATTACTACTAGTTTGGGGTTATTTTGGGGTTTGAGACATGAGACATGAAGGGGTTGTGTCCAGTTTCTAATTTTGCATGTAGACCTAGCCGTGAGAGGGTTATTTATGCCCCCACGACTAACACTTTTCCTTATGAAATAATGACAAGAAAATTGGAATTGTGTCTCACAGCTCTCTTTTCTTCTTCCTCCTTGTTTACAGGTTGAAGAACCCGAAAACTCTGGAATGGGACTAGGCCCCCACCTAGTTTAACGTTGGTGGTGGAGGCCACTCCCTCCCATTGGGTTAAAGGTTCTTCTTCTTCTTCTTCTTTGTTTCTTACTTTTATTCAATTTTCTGAATTGTTGAAATTGAAGGCATTGCACAAGAATCATCACGAGCCTCCAGGTACTACACTTTAGTTCAAGTCAGCACTTCCTGGACCATCTGAAGTGCTGGGCAACGGTCCCTGTTGTAGACCTTAACTGCAACTTGCAGTTTTGAAGAAGATACAGGGGGTGGATTTAGATCCAGACATGAATATAGTGAACTAGGCCAGCATGGGAGATTGAACTCTAGCTCCTCACAGTGGTTGTCTTACTTGATTGGAATCACCTAGGGTGATCAAACCCCTGTACGATCCTACATCAACCATCAAACTTCACCAACTTTTAGATTTTGAGGAACTTCCACTGGAATTTGTCATCATCAAGCATGGAATAGGCTTCTCAGGTCATCCCATGAGAATCACCACCAATCTCTATATTCCAAAGCTTTGAGGACTGAGGTTTCCCCAGGGTATCCTAACCCTTGGGTGATCCTAGCAAGTGGACCCTACTTCATAAAAGCCTCACCAAATCATAACCCCAAGCATGGATTATAGGGGTTGGCGGCACTACATTCTAGGAGTTGCTATTTTTTGAAAAATTTGGAAATCCCAAAATTGATCTCTATGGTCTTGGAAATTGATTACAATCAATCTTAACATCAAGGAGCTGTTCTACATTCAAATCAGGTATTGGTTTCTCTCTTTGGTTCTCTTTCAAATTTTCCTAAAGTAGTGATTTTGCGGATTTTGTGGCGTATGCTTGGAACTGTGGTATTAATTGCCTAGCCTAAATTTACCACCTCTAACCCATTTTGTAAGCCTAAAACATATTATAAACCTATCTTTAGGCCTCTCAGATTTTCCCTTGGGTTTGTTGGATTGTTTTCCTTTCTTTTGGCCTAATTTGGCACTTATGAGGAAATTTTCAGTCATAATATTTTTCTAGGCATAGCCCTAATTTTTCATTTCCTAATTTGGGATTATTGTTCAAACATATTATTTATGTCTTTAATTGTTTATTGTTTTGTAAACCCTAATTTTTCTAATACATACTGAATACAACTCATAAACTGCCTGAATTTGGGTTTGAAGTGTGCAAGTAGGAATCTTGTTTATTTCTCTTTGTTACTTTAGTAATTTTATTCCTATCTACTATGCACACACTCATTATCCTACATGCATGCTGTATCAGTGGAGGTATTGGAACATGAAATAGGGGTCTTCTCGATTTTGATTTGGTGTAGATTGGAGAAGTTTCAATGGTTACAGTCCCTTACCGGACGTTTGGAATCCATTCGTGGGCTTAGTTCATCAAACCACTTGTGTGTGACATGCTTGGTGCAAGGCATCCTTAGCGGCAATCGAAGATGCCCCGTGAAGGCCTTATTGCAGTAGATTCTAGAGCTTTGTCATGGAAAAAAATTGATGCTCTTTTGTTTAGGGGTGTGGTCTGGATGCTCTTTTCAAACCTATCAACTTAAAATTGGTTAGCTTCATTTCTTCTTTTCAGGTGGTGGTAAGAACCCTAGCTACCATGGTTTCTCTGGCATCTCAGGTGATGCTGTTGACAGTATTCCACCATGTTAGAGAGACAGGAATGATAGTTTTGTTTGAGACAAGATCTGTTGCAACAAGCAGAGTAGCTACTTACTGGATTCTGGTGTGGAGATCTTGGCTGAAATATTTCGTGACTGGCTTGCTGGCTTTGTTATTGTGGAGGTGGAGATTGCTCCATCGTCTTTGGTACCTGGGGCCTGGTGATATAGCTTGTCATCTGCCGCGTATTCATCCTGATTCTGTGTTGATGTGTCTGCCAGAGTAGCCCTTGATTCTAGTCATGTGGCGTATCAGAATCAAAAGAATTAGCGCCCAAGCTCTCCACTAATTCCTGGAATTGTTTAGATGTGAGCTTCGGAGCTGGGCGCTAATGATTTCAATCTTAATGGATAGGGTGGATGCAAAAGATTAAATGGTCGTGACTGGGCTTTCTGCATGGTGGTTTCAACATATGAGGACTTGTGTGATAGTTCATATATTAAGGATGGATGAGGGCCATAGAGCCACAAAAATAGGATTTCAACTTTAGTGTCCAGTGTGAAGGTGGTCCCCAATAATAAGAGACATACTGTTATGCATTGGGTTACTGTGGTGGGGTGGTTGGAGGGGTTTAAGGAATGGTCTAGGCAGCATGATGTTTGTTGCATGGGTGAAAGTGGAAAAGAAGGTGACTGCAGATGACCCAACAGAGGGCAGATTGTTGATGTGCCTAGGCCCATTGATAATGGGTTGGAATATCTCTGGTTGGTGGGCCCTGAAACTGAATCAGTGGGGATTAAGACGAGACTGTTGATCTACTGACCTGCAACTTTTGGCAATTGAAGGGGGATCCTCTTTGCTCGTAGAACTGATTAGTTTGCGGTGATGTAGTTGGTGGTCATAAGGAGAGCTGTGGCTTTGAACCCCAAATCGCTCTCGGCATCTGTGGAGTTGGTGAGAATGATGATGCCCTCTGTTGGAGAGAATGACCCAACAGAGGCCAAATAGCCTAGGTATTGCCTGGACGCCTTGAGGGCAATAGTTAAGTGCATTCTGTACTTGTTAATGTAACTTACATTCTTGATCAGATGGAATGGCCAAAAAGCTTTCTTTGTGAGAATCTTTCACTTCACAGCTTGATGTAGGAGGGAAAGTTATGAAGGAAAATAATGGAGATGTTTAATATTTAGAATTATCAAATCTTTCATATCATTTACTAGAAAAAAAAAGGCACTCTTGATTTTTAATTTTTTAAGGTGATATTTTTTGGTTTGTTGTCTTATCTTTGATTACTTAATCTTGAAAAAAAAATGGTCAAACAAGTATTTCTTGATGTAGGTTGGAGATAGATGCGAAGTTGAACCTGGAGAGAAAAGAGGGGTTGTCAAATTTGTTGGTGCAGCTGATACTATTTCACCTGGTTTTTGGGTTGGAGTTCAATACGATGAACCCTTGGGAAAACATGATGGCATGTATGCAAGTCTATACTCTATGCCTGAAACATTAAAATCAAGTTTATCACTAATTTGTATGTAGTGTTGAATCTTAGTTGTAATGGCTTAAAGTAGTTTGTTAAGTTCTCTGGCGATGACCCCATGCGGTGTCACAACATCATGGTTTATTGGTCATGGCTATTTATAAAGCATAATAGCTGTGTGCTATCAATGTGCAATGAGTTATGCATTTCTAAATTGTTTTGATACTACTAGGATTTTGAAGATGCCATGGTTCCTCTCAAGTTTTATAGATTTATTTTGATGGTATCATGATGCTTTCAAAAGTTAGACCTTGTGGTAAAGTTACTTAGTTTATGTTGTTTAAAATGCAACCCTTTAAGATTTTTCTACAAATTAAATGGATGTAAAGTAAACTTGTAGTACTATGAGAACATTTTCCCATGATTGGCAATTACTTAAATGGTACTACTTGGAAGAGACAATGCGGTTATCATTCCCTTCAAAAGCCAACACATATTGTGCATATCAAAAGCATCTCTACTGTGAAGACTTCTGATTTTTGTTTGATGTATTGGTATCAGATGTGTATCGACATCTGAGAAATACAATACAATTCATATGCTAGACCCATGTACCTTCCATTCTTATCAGATTATGTCAGTTAATACCCTGTGTGTATTGTACCATATCTGCATAATACATTGCAAAAAACCGACAAATGTATTTAAAATATGCTTTCAGTTCATATTTTTAATTGCTTATTCACTCATCTTATATATATATATATTATTTAAACTTTTTACACCACCTTAACCTCAAGTGCGCATGAAGGCAACTCACTTAATATGATTATAACCTCATGCAGGCATTGTCAATCTTCTTAACCAGGTTTATATGCATAGTTTTCCTTCCTATATTTGTTTCACTTGATGGATGGTCGTAAATATCTCAAAATTTTTGTTATAAAAGAGGGGTTTACAGCAACGAGCCAGTTGTTTACCCTTACATAGCTATTCTGGGAGTGAACAAAGATGGCAAAGCAAAAGTTTTATTTGTAAGAAATAGTCCGTGTTCAGCTATTAAGGGGTAAGAAATGGCTAGCCTTTCCAAATTCCTTGTTTAGAAGTTCATCCAAGTTGACTAAGAAGAGTAAATAATGTCTCAAGTTGGGTGTCAGAAGTATGCAAGACCTCTTCTGAGGTAGATATAAGGTGGTAAGGGATGTGCTTATTTCTGTTCAGTTTCCTGTTAGAGTAAGGAGCTATCCGTATTTTGAATGAGGTCGGCAAAGGTTTAATGGTTTAGCACTGAGATTAAATGTTTGGCACCCTGTGCTAGGTATGGCTCTTAGGCCTCTGTCATCCATCAAATGGTGGAGTGACATTCATGGTATTATTTTTTATTTGAGGTGTAAAGCAACAATCGGGGAACTTGAGGGAGACTTATTAAAGCCAATGTTAGATCTTGGTCTTAGACTAAGATCAACATTGCTTGAATCTTATTGGAGCAGATGTGCTGCTGAGATTCCTCATGTGTTGAATTTGGAGTTTGAAAGTGTTCCATTCATGGTAAAAATTGCTGTAGAGGGAGAAGAACTGCTGATATCTGGAGATACCTTTGATCCCACATGACACAAGGTTTAATGATCCAGCGGCTAGGAGAAGGGCAGGGCAGCCTTTTTCCCCAAACAGAAAGCTTTTAGGAGTTCATTTTTTGTGTGTCTTTTGAGGAAGATGATGATGTGGTTGAGTGTGATTTGATAACCTCTAAGGGATAAAGGAAATTTTAGCTGTGGTTTCAAGGGGATCTGATTTTAATAACATCTTCTCATTTGAAATTGCTCCTTGGCATCACTTGGGTAAAAATACTGTAAGTGAAGAAGTGTTTTAATTTCAAATCTAAGAATGTAACTTTGGATCAATATGTCCTTAAAACTAATCTTTTGGGAATGAGGTTAGTAGAGTTCTTATCCACTCCTTGAGTCACAACTCAAGGGAACAGTCAATATTTGAATTATCGGTAGGGATGAGAGAATTGGGAAGGGAATTTTAAGAGGTGCAGAGTGAATTTTGATAGATATGCTTGGATACACCTGAAAAAGCAAGAATTGAGTGGAAGCTAATAGATAAATCTTAGAGATATATTAATGTTTTTTAGGCATAATGCACTATAAAGAAGGTTTAAATAGAGCACATCCAACAGCAGTGTGTTGGTCCCTATCACTGGAATGTAACAAAAGGACCTTTAACGACTATGTGGAACCATCCTATAGGGTATATAGGAGAGCAAGGGGGAGGAGTAGTTTTTTGGGCTTTGAGAGGAAAAGGCTACGAAAATATGGGAAATGGGATGTTATCAAGGGAGTAATTGGCGGGTTTTTGTGCTCTTTAGAAGTTTCTTTCAGCTGTCCCTCATGTGTAGAAGTGTACTAATATCATTTTCTGTCTTGTTTGTGGGCATTCCCTGTCCCTTAATGAATGCATCTTTTTCTTATAAAAAAGGTGATTTTCTATGATGTCATACTTAATTTCTTTTAAATTTTATTTCATTTGATTCTAAACTTTTTCATCTATCACCACTTAAAAGTGATTTACCAACTGCTTTGTCATTATCATAAACTGTCAATTCCAAAATCGTGTTTTCAAGAACTGTAGAATTTGAATCCGTGAAATATATGTCCAAGCTTGGTGGTGACTTATTTATGATTTGTTTTTTCAAAATGAAAATATATCAATTTTCGGTCTGGTGATATCTCCATTGAAGGTATCAAAGGTATGGTAGCTATGGCAAATCCATGTAATCTTCATTGTAGAATCTGCTCTCCAACCAAGGAAGAATTTTTCTAGTACTAGTTGATTCTGGGGATATTAAGTTCTGCCATGCTGCAAGAAAATGGTATGGGATTCTGGGGATATTAAGTTCTGCCATGCTGCAAGAAAATGGTATGGAAATTTACTTTGATCATCATCCAAGTGTAGATTACTTGGAGAGAAATAAAGGAAAAATATATCTTGATGTGGGAGCATATCATGCTTGCAAAAAGAAGCTAGAAGATCATGGGTAGATTTAGGAATTTTATTGTAATTAGGCTCTTTTTTCGGGCAAGGGTTTCTTTGGGCTAGGGGCTTTTTTGTAATCAGGCAACATTGCCATAATAAGTGGGAATTTAGTGGGGGTCGTTAGCCAGCTTTTTGGATTTTTTATTTTTTGGTGGGCTTTAAAGTCAAAAAAATTGGGGCCCATATGAGCTGGTCATACAGCTCAGTTGTTGGTTAGTTTTAGGAGGTTTAGAGTCTTGGTGGGGCCCAACAGCCTTAGTCGACAGCCCCAAGAGTTGTGGTAATTTAGGAGTTTGTTTTAGTAGGGATTCATATCCTTTTGGAGATTTGATTTATTTAGGAAATTTATGTATTTATTTTATTTGATAGGTAATTATAGGTGAAGACGGGTTTTAAACACCCAGGTCTGTGGTACGACACCTACAGACTTTACCAACTTAGCAAGCTGGCATCTTCTTTTGGGAAGTTTATATAATCTAGGAGTCTTGGAAGTAAGGAATTTATATTGGATTACAAATCTTTTTCATCAAGTAATGTAAGCCTATATAAGGCACACATGATTTGAATAAAGAAATATGGATTGATTATGGAAATTTGACTTTGAAATTGGTGTTGTGGGTTGCGACCCTAGTTATGCTTATCGTTTGGGGTAGAAGTCGTGGACTCCCCTTATCCTCTCTCTCCTCTCCTCCATTCTTCTAGTCTCAGACAAGCAAGTATCTCTCTCTCTTTCTTTCTTTCTCTTTTCTTTCTCTCTTCTCTTATCTCTCTGCTGTTTCTCTCAGACATTAAAGAATCAATAAAGAATCCATCTTTATTTGATTCTTGATACCCACAACCTCTTCCCTATTCTTCCCTTTTGTTTCAGGACCAAGAACCCCTCCTCTAAATCTGCGACAACCCTTAGACACTCCATAAACCCAGATCTGAATGGTAGCTAAATCCCCTGGAAATTTAGCCCTTTGTGACCATGTTTTATCTTCTTAATTCTGTCCCAGATCTATCCCATTGATTCCTTTCTCCAAAACCCTTTCTAATCTCTGTAATACCCTACTTGAATCAGTCTTTAAAACCTGATTTTAAGTCCAAATTTCAGACCTGTTTAAAACCCAGTTAACAGCCTGTAAACCCACTGTTTTACCCCATAAAACAGTTCTTGTTTAAATCCCTAACAGCTAGCCTAAGTCAGTCCTATTGCTTCTGCTGTTTCCCCCCTTTCATCAGTCCATTTAAATCAGTCTTATTCTCCCATGTTTTACCTTATTTACAGTCCCAAATCAGCTCACGTTACACTACTGTGTGACTCAATACCTAGTACAGATTTGACACCCACGCGGACTCTATAACGGGCCCATGTACATACAACTTCCTAAGGCCTTTGCCTTTATCAATGAATTTCCTTATCTTTTTCAAAAAAAAAGTTAATTGGCCCTTTCCTAGGATGGTATTCTGTATCATATTTAAGTGTAGATTACTTAATACTCTCCGCAGCCGAGAGGTAATATTGGGAATACTTAAGGAGAATTCGCAAAAGGCTCAGCACTGGATGAAGGTCATGGCAGATCACTACCGATCTGACCGTTCATTTGAAGTAGGTGATATGGTTTTCTTGCGTCTTCAACCCTATAGGCAGCAGACAGTCAACTTGCGAACCAATCTCAAGTTGTCACACCGATGTTTTGGGCCCTCCAGAGTCTTAGAAAAAATTGGCACTGTCGCATATCGTTTGGAGTTGCCATCTCAATCAAAGATTCACCCAGTCTTTCATGTGTCCTGCCTCAAGAAGCAACTGGATGAACGAGTTAGCGTCCAAACCAAACTCCCTGCGACAGATCATGTGATGCAGCATGCATACAGGCTAGTGGGTGTGTGCACCAAGAGATAAGATTAAAATTGCTAAAATAATACAGAAAAATAAACAAGATTCCTACTTGCAATCCCACATGCTAATTCAAGTAATGCTTTAGTATGTATTCATATGCATAAAGAGGAATTAGGGTTCACAAAATTATTGAACAAAAAATAGACCTAAACCACATGTAGAATTACCAAGCTAATTTAGGAAAAATAAAATCGTAACGATGCTGTCTAGAAATTCTACTGTAGACCAGATAAAATTAAATGTGTCAACTAAGGTGATTAGGTGGTCAATTAATGGTAGGTGCAAAAAAAATAGCAAGGAGATCAATGAATGCAGGGAATAAGCATGTGCAGCATCTTATAACAAGGTTAAACTAGAAGAGGATGGTTCAGGATATCAGCCGTAGGCATATGTCATACTAACCAATCGGTCCCAACTCATGTAGGGATTCAAATGGGAGCTAGAACAGCTAGACCAGGGAGTTTATAGCTCAATGTGACCTTGGAACCTTTCCATATTATCTTCAGCAGGTGAAACAATCCGAACCCATAGCCACGATAGCTGAAGCTTGAAGAATTTGGTGAAATAAAAATGGCTTGATCTGATTTCAGCGTTACCGCCAGCCTTTGATTGACCCAGGCATAAATTTTGATCTCCAAAATTTTTGGGATTGCCTCCTCAATCCCTTGTGTCGCCTAAGCCTTCCTAATATCTGGAAGAAAACCACTTACTCAAATCCCTAACATCTTGCAACTGAGCTGATTTCGTAGGAGGGCTTCACAGTTCCTGTTCATGCCTGCATGCGAGATGAACCACCCTAAGCTGGCTTTGAGGTGAAGTAATCTGCTACCTTTTGCTCTTAATGGAGTCGTCTAGGAGTCTGGAGTACCCTAGAAGAGTCCCTTTGCTCAAAACCTGAATCATATGTGATTGGTGAACAATATCGTGAAGTCCCTCATTTGGTGGGTTGGGTTTCACACCTGGTGCTTATAAACCGGGTGATATCTCGATCCAAAACTAAATTTTAGGGCTGGGCCCACCATACATGGGATCGATTAGTGGTCTAAGAGGAAGGGGGCCCTTCGAACCAGATCAAACCCTTGGTGATTGAAGCTGGTAATTGATTTTCGTAACTCTGCCCAAACTGGACTTCACGCCTGGAGCTGGTAAAACTTCCCAACTTCTACGATAAGTTGAATGCTTCAACCATCTAATGAAGGAATGTGAGTTGCTTCTCTCTTTTTCAGCAATGACAAATCTGTAAAAAAAATTTTAAAGATAAAAAGAGAAGGGAAGAGAAGTCCTTTAACCCAAGGAAGAGAGAGTAGCCTCCACTACTACCGTTAAATTAGACATTTCCCTAGACCAATTCCAAGGTTTTACTTGATCTTCATCCTCAGACAAAGAAGAGAAACCATGAACGTGACCTGCCAAAAAATTGTGTTTATTCCATCATAAAGAAAACCAAGTCGTGTGGGGTGTTTTATAACCCCCATGGCTGTGGGGTTATTACAACCTAATTAAAGCAAAGACTAAAATATCCCTATCTAAAACAAAAGACATAAGAAACCCTAAAAAATATGTGCCTATACATGAGACACAATCAACATAAATAAATAAAAAAAATAAAATGCTGTAGACACGGCTCAATAATCAGCTTGGTCATGATGTCCGCATCACCATGAGGGGATTCTTCTCACTGAACCAAAAACACTTTTGGAAAGGAAAATGGTGAAACGGGAAACAGGGCGGTTGCCAAGGTCTTGGTGTAGTGGAAGGGACTTGAGAAAGAAGATGCAATGTGGGAATATTACCATAAACTCTATGAAATATATCCACATCTTCGGTTCGAGGACAATCTGGAAGCTGAGAGGAGGGGAATGTAATGTGCCCACATTACAGTACTCCCTATGCATTAGTTAGTTTCCTAAATAAGTGTTAGCTAGTTGGGACCTTTAGTTAGTCTCCTAAATAAATGTTCCACTATCGCATTCTTGGGTGGTAATTGCTCACACTGTTTAGATTAGTTTGCTTATGTGTAAAACTTCTCCTTCGTAGAGGATTCCTTTTAAGGTTCACTTGGTCTTTTTATGGTTGTAACCTCTTTCTAATTATAAGGAAGGAGGATCTATATATTTTGAATCTTCTATGAAAGACAGTATGCCAAATTCAAACTCTTAACTTCTTGCTAGAACAAGAGGCTGAGCTTCCTTGAAGAAGCTCTCGCATGACCCCAAACTCTCGAGTTAATAAGAAGCACCACTTGCAAACGTAGGCAGGAATCAACAGGAAAAATTAAAAGAAAAGAAAGAAGTAGAAGAGATGGAGAAGAAGAATAAGAAGACGACGATGGCAGTACCTGAGTAATCCCTACTCAAACTACGTATTCCTTACCTGGTTTCAAACTGGCACCAAAATTTGAAGGAATAAGTACACAGTCATTGGGACCAAACGAGAAGCGTTATTCAAAAAATTTCATTGCATTCTCTCTTTACAAGAGAGATTTCCTTCCATTAAATAAACCCTACCTTCCAAACCCATGCTCATGTTTTTAGAAAGGCTCTATCGTTGGTTTCCCCTTCTAAAAACATAACTCACGATATCCCTTCCCCTCTTATAACATGAAAACACCTAAAGAGACCAAAATACCTCTTATTAAACAAACAAAAAATGCCTATTACATCCCAGACTCTAATAACTCATAAACTATTAAGTAAAATAGAAAAAAAATTCTAAAAAAACTCCATCATATATCCCATAGATATTTCTCCATGTGTCCCCATTTGTATTCTCATGTAAACCCCATCATGACCCATGTGTGGGTCCCATCTTGCCTTAAATGTCAGCATCACCCCAACCCCTACTCCAAAAGCGAAACCTTGGGAGGGGGTTCATTGTTCACTTTTTGAAATCAAAGTGGTTCGGATTTTCAAATATATGGCATTCGGAAAATCATTTCATGTGCCTTTTTTCCAAAACTTTTAAAACTGAACACTATTCGGTAAAGAAATCGATTATGAAGAATTAAAACATGTGCAATTCAATATCTTTTCAAAACTAAACACTTCTCGGTATGAAAACCGATTTGGAACATTAAAAATCTTTTTGATTTGTCAAAACGGAATTGATCTATGAGACATCAAACATGTCATGATAAAGATACATTCAAAGATTTCGGATCGGAGACAAAGTCAAATGACTCATAATTCATTGATTTACTTAACCCATCTAAAGTACACCTTTAAGAGTATATCACTTATCAAAAGTGATCATACACTTTGATGATTCGTAACATTCAAATATGATTTAGAGGCCAAATCTAATAATTGGAACACGTAGAATGCAAAGAAACTAACTATCTTCACAATATGATATCAATAAAAGGATCAGAAGTCCAAAACGATGTGGTATATCCACAAACATCAATGAATAAATCAACTCTGTCAATTTCTTATCATAGATTTTAGAGGATAAATAGAATTCATGGCTAAATCAATTAGATCTCTTACATTCAATCAAATCACAATGGATTTCATAGCACTTTTCAGATTTTAACATGTAATAAGAATGGAATCAATGATTATATAGGAATAATTTGATGTAAACTATTTTAATCTACTTGGAATTCGATTATATCTAAACATTCGAAGAGATAAGAAGTAAAATCACACAAAATCATTTGATGTTTTTGAAGAATCAACTTCGACTCATATAGATCTTAAGAACCAATGAGGGCAAAACATGAATAGATTAAATATATTTGAAATAAATCAAAGTAGATCTAAGGATTGAAGGAGAAATAATTACATACAATGCACAAAGCTGAGATTTAATGAACTAAGATCTTATGAATGAGACAATGTTGCAAATAAAGCATAATTACTTCCCAATCAAGGTTCAAAATGTTGGTGTCGGTGGAAATGTCGGTCAGGCCAAAGTAAGATATATATTGGAAAAGTTGGAAATAAATATTGTAAAAGTTGTGAAAATTTTGGAAGCATATTCTAATCTAACTTCATAAGCATAAAGAAACAAATAGATTCATTAGGAATGAAAGCTTATTTTTATACATAATTATAGCGTATTTTAGTATATTTGTATTATAATATTCCTTAAAAGTATACATGTATATTATAATGGTTGATAAACATATTATAATCTAACTAGATAAACCCAAGGGAACAAGTAGATTCTCTTCATTTTCTTTTTTATTCTCTTTTCCTTATTCTTTTCCCTTCTGTTACTTTCTTTGGAATTTATTGTTTTTCATATAATATTTTAGCATAATAACACAATGTCGACATTAGACAATATCACGTCGACATTGTACATCAAGTCGACTGAAAATTGAAGTTTTATAACATACTTAATGTTTCGTGTTGGTATAGGGATATGTTGTGTCGGTCCTGGTAGACATGGACATATATCAGGAGACAAAAGAAATTTCAAGACATTTGATACTATGTTCCTAGTGGATGAAATTCATGCAATTTCACTTGAAATTCTTGAAGGAAACTTATGGAAATACTTGGATCTAAGTTCATATGAGAAATCATATCTTCAATGCAATACATTGAAATCAAATGGATTTATGATCCTAGGAATGAAAACCAATTGCATAAAATGCATAATTACTTACTATCAATCCACTTCTTTCTCTTATGCCAAATCTGGACAAGTCTCTCTCTCCTAAACTTATTTTTCTATAATTTCCACATGATTCACACTCATCAATCATAAATTTATATGAATTTAAGGTCAATATCCTCAAAACTCATTGAACTGTGTCTAGATTTAAGATTTGGGAGCTTACCTTGCTCTCTAGAGAGAATTTCTCTCTTCATTTCCCAATTATCCTTCCTCTATCATTCTTAGCCTCTTTCTGATGTTTTGAGACCTAAATTGGGTAATTTGGAAGTTATATTACGTAATGTGTGGATTTCAATTTCTAGAATAGTTCATTTTCGAATTTTCGGACCTTTTATTTATTTTTCACAAATTTTGACTTTTAATCCTTCGATTTTTTTTGATCGAGTGAAATAAAAGTTTTGATATTTAAGGTCAATATCCTCAAAACTTTTCAATGTTGTCCTCTTAAGACAACCTCAACACATGGTTCTTCCTATCTCTTGTTATTCTCATACCAAGAATCTGTTTTGCTGTACCTAAGTTCATCTCGAATTCCCCTGACAACATATTCTTGAGATTATTTATCTTCTGCATGCTTGATCCTACAACAAACATATAATCAATATATAAAAGTAATATAATGTAATTGTTGTTATACCTCTTGATATAACAATGACGCATGACATCTCTTGAAGCCATTTATCGTCATGAAATTGTCAAATTTCAAATACCACTGTCTTGGTACTTGCTTTAACCCGTATAAGCTCATTTTCAGCTTCCACATCATTTTCTTATTACCTTTAGTAGTGTAGCCATCTGGCTGCTCCATATAGATTTCCTCTTCTAAATCACTATGGAGGAATGTAGTCTTCATGTCAAGCTGCCCAAGATGTAAATTTTCTATTGCCACTATGCTCAACACTGCCCTGATAGTTATCTTCACAACTGGAGAAAATAATTTGGAATATTTCATTCCTCTTCTTTGCTGACATCCTTTAACCACCAACCTGAACTTATATCTTTTGGTCCCATCACTTTCATCAAACCTGAAAACCCATTTGTTCCTCGGTGTCTTTTTGCCATCTGGTAGTGAAACTAAGTCTCATGTCTGATTGGATGTTAGAGACTTCATTTCTTCATCCATTGTATGCTCCCACTCAGTTCGAGAATCCACCGTCAATGCTTCTTCATTGCATTTTGACTTACTACCATCTGTTAACAACAAATAATATATAGGAGAAAATTGTTTTATTGGTTTAGGTGTCTTGGATGACTTTCTTATTTCTGGAGTAGGTGTTTGAGGTAGTGTCTGTTGATCCCCATGTCCTGTATTTGGTGCTTCATTCTCATTCACACCTACACATCATCAGAAATCTCCCCAAACTCCATAAATTCCTTTTATTTACTTGAAACAGTAACATTGTCCTTATACAAAACTTTCTCATTGAATACAACGTTTCTGTTCCTTAAGACTTTTCAGTTTTCATCATCCCAATACCGGTAACCAAATTCTTCTGACCCATATCAAATGAAAACACAACTTTTAGATTTTGCATTTAGCTTACATCGCTAATTTGCATCAACATGTATATAAGTTATACAACTAAACACTTTTGGGTGTTCATGATTTACCTGCTTTCCTGTCCATGCTTCTTTTGGGAGTCCACTATCCAAAGGTACTGAAAGTCCCCGATTCAATAAATATGCTACTGTGCTAACATCTGCCCAAAATTGTTTAGGGAAACCTACATATAATCTCATGCTTCTGGCCCTTTTCACAATAGTCCAATTCATTCGCTTTGCCACACCATTCTATTCTGGTGTATTGGAGACTATTTTCTCTCTTGATCCCGTTCTCTGCACAATACTTTTCAAATTTCTTGTTACAATATTCACCTCCATTGTTCGACCTGGGGCATTTGAGCTTACAACTTATTTCATTCTCAATAATAGCTCTCCACTTCTTGTAGGTCTCAAACACATCAGACCTATGTTTAAGAAAATAAACTCACAATTTCCTAGTTGAATAATTAATAAAGGTAACAAAATAATGTGAGTCACCAATAATAGATACCTGAGCTGGCCTTTATAAGTTAGTATGAACTAGTTTCAACTGCTCCTGCTTGATTGCCTTTACACCTTTGGTAAAACCGACTTTCTTTTATTTTTCATAAATGCAATCTTTACAAATTCTAGGTCCAATGCCTTTAAACCTGAAAGCTTTCCTCTTGAGTGGAGAATCTTCATTTCCTTTTCGCTCAAGTGTTCCAACCTGTAGTACCAGATATCTGAATCTACACCCTTAGTTGCATCTGAAATAGAGGTTGCTATATTTCCCGTTAAGTAGAGTGTCCCTTCTTTCTTTCCACAAGTTATAACCAAGGCACCCTTTGTGATTTTCTATGAATTCCCTGTGAAAACCATGCTGAATTGTGAACCTGTGAGCTGGCCTACTGAAATCAAATTTCTTTTCAGATAGGGTACATGACGCACATTATTCAACATCCATGTACTCTTATTTGGCAGACTAATAAGAACATCTCCCTTTGCCCACTATATTGCAAGCTTTATCACCTCCTAGAAACACATTGCCAAAGTTACTTTGTATATAGTTCTTAAGACGTTGTTTGTTAGATGTGGCGTGGAAGGACACTCCTGATTCAATCACCCATGATTTTGACTTGCTGTCCAAAGCTAGAACTAATGCATCTTCAACAACTTCTTTGACAATATTTGCGGAAGCCTCCTTGTCCTTGTTGTTGGTACCATGCTTGTTCTTCTTTGGAGCCCTACAATTCTTTTTCAACTTCTATTTTTTCTCACAATTCCAACATTCCATCCTAGGTTTTATAGATCTTGATTTTCCTTTTGACATGGATCTACCCCAATCCTGATTCTTGTTAGTTGTTCTTCCTCTTCTTTCCATATTTAAAGCACTACTTGAGGATGTGAATTTCCTGTAGACTTCTTCATTGAGAATCACGTTCATCATGTCATCATACTTCATGGAGCTAGATCCCAAGGAATTACTGGCAACCATTACCAAACCATCCCAACTATCTGGTAAAAATGAGAGAATCAATAAGGCCTTAACCTCACTATCAAAAATGATTCCAATCGAGGTTAATTGGTTGGTAACTGTATTGAACTCGTTTAATTGTTCAGTCACAGTTCCACCTTCCGTCATTTTCATATTAAACAATCTCTTCTTCAAAAACACTTTGTTGGAAGTCGATAGTTTTTCATACATTCGACAAAGGGCTGACATCAATTCTTATGTGGTTTTCTCATTAGAAATGTTAAAAGCTACTGACGGAGATAACGAAAGATGAATCGTACCTAGGGCTTTACGATCAAGTACTTCCCAGTCTGTATCTAACATCCTCCTTGGCTTTTTGCCTTTTCCTCTAAGGGGTTTATAGAGATTCTTTTGGTAGAAATAATCATCTATCTGCATCTTCTAGATTGCAAAATTCATACCGTTGAATTTTTCAACACTGAACTGAGCAGGTTTCTCCACCGTTGCTATTGCTGCCATTGCTCCCATTCAAACCAAACCTCACTCTGATACTAGTTATTAGGATCGTTTTTCCTTCTTCAAAAAAGAAATGAAATGCAATAAAATGAACAAGCAAAACTAAGAACGAAATCACACAGAACACAAGATTGATGTGGAAAACCCCAGTTTGGGGAAAAACCACGGAGCCACAAAGAAAACTTTCACTATCTGGAAAAACTCGTCCAAAGATGATTTACAATTTTAGAACCTCTTTCACACTGCATATAACCCTAGAACGAAAACATATAAATACCCCAAACCCTAATACATATGCGGATACGATTCGGATCCGATTTGGTACATAAAAACGGGTCTAGAAATTTCCCTATTCAGGTGTTCTTCGGGTTAAATTCCTGATGCTAACCCAACAAATCAAACTTCACACATTATAGAAACAACCCCTGAAATTCCACGTAATGGGTTACGGGCCTAAACTACTCACGATCTATGCAATAAAGAAAAAAATAGTAACAAAGAAATTAACAATTACACAAGACGCAGATTTTTTACGTGGTTTGGCGTTGTGCCTACATTCACAGGAGATGATCAACTTTTTTCACTATGAGTGTGAAATTTGTACAAAGAAGTGTGTTTTCTAGAACCCAAAACCAACAACTTTTCCCCTTGTACATCCTTTTTTTCTTACACTCTCAAACTTTGAAGAAAACCCCACAAGAACCCCTTATTGTGGCTACTCCACTTCTCCTTAACTTTTTTATTTTATTTTATTAGGGTTTTCACCCTAGCCATCAAAGACTCCCCTCACATGAGTCTTTAACTCCTTTAAGTCGCCACCGTTGGATCTTGAAAGATCCTATGGCAGGAGATAAAGTCATGCCTAAGAACTCTCCACCTTGGCTTTATTTTTAGCCTCTTAGAAGATTTCCTATTGAAGTTAGCTCAACCTGTATCTTTGCCAAGACTCAAGTTCTATGACATGTACGCCACACTCTACCTTGGCTCACATTCCGAGAACACCTGGAGAAAACCCACACTTATATTTCTTAGTGAATTCTATGCTATATATACTTGGAACACACTTCCACCCCAAATCTAAATCATATCCTGCTTGTTATCACTGCAAACAACCATTGTCCTTGAAGAATCACCGTTACACATACCATCGAATCAATTGGGTCCTGACACCATCCGATTCGATCATACTACTGCCAATGCACATTTGTTGCTGCCCTGAGTTGACTTGCCTAGTCAACTCCAGAGAGGAAACTTGATCCATCATCTCTAACTACAAGAATTATTTCACCATCGTCTGTCACCTGGAAACCCATAACACTTGTTTCTACCCCACTTGCGAAAGAGACCTTGCACAAGCACTTGGAATTCCGTGCGCCCCGTTTCTAACTCCGCCAAGGTCAAAGGAACACTGTTAATTATCGTATTCCCTATTAGACGATACAAACCATCATACTTTTCTCCCCTCATCAAGACCAAACAGCTGTGTGATTTTCATTTATCCACCTACAACTGAACACCTGCAATCTATGGAATCCACTCGGTCAAACATCTTGATCTTTATTGTCCTAACATCCGTGATGTCACAAGTAGATTCATCACTCAAAGAAACAAAACATGTCTTTTTTTCTTGGACCATAGCAAAATATTCTTTCATGAAGTAAATATGAACATGACAACCTGAATCTAATATTCATTCATTATGAGAAAAAGTGTTTATACCTTTGGAGACTGTGAGAACATCTCCAATGTATTCATCCTGTTCCTCTACTAACATTGTATTGGGATTGCCACTTTTCTTCCCGTTAGTACGTTCTAGACAATCCCTCTTCATGTGGTCATATTCGTTGCAATGAAAGCACTGCACCTTATCCTTTCCTCTAAACATGGACTAGTTACTCTTAAATACCCTCACATATGATCTTCCTTTGTAATTCTCTACCCGACCAATCAATCTAAAATCTTGACCTCCTACAAAATTTGCTCTCCTAATCTCATTGGATAGAAGTAAAGCCCTTACATCTAGGCTTACTATATCTTTTCTGAACAGTAATGTCGTCACCAAGTTGTCGTAAAAATTATGAAGCAAGGTAAGAAGTAAAAGGGCATCGTCTTCTTTCTCCACCTTAACATCAATTTTGTGCGGTTGATCCAAGAGATAGTTGAACACATTTAAGTGTTTTAACAAATTCACACCTTCCGCCATCCTCAACACGTACAATTACTGCTTCAGATATAACTTGTTGGTGAGACTCTTTCCCATGTAGAGTTTCTCCAATTTCTCCCATAAAATTGATGTTGAATCCTCATCCATAACATTAAATAAAATGTTATCCACAAGACAGACTAATTGTGAATTGTGATGACTACCCTCATCTCTATGTCTTGCCAATCACCATCCTCCATATCATTGAATTTTCCTTTCTTTCCCTATAATGCTCTATACAAACCATATTGTACTAACACATCCTTCACCCTTCTTTGTCAAAGAGTGAAACTACCATTTCCATCAAATTTCTCAATTGACCAATGAAAACCTTCATTTCCATCATAAGTCAATCCAAAATATTTAAAAAGTAACCCTTTGAATAAAAAATATTCTTACTCACCGGTTTCTTCTTCTTCCTCTCAAACACGAACCATATGCTCTAATACCAATTGTTGGCGCAACAGAAACAACCTTGAAATTCCATGTGATGGGATACAAGCTTAAATCACTCACTATCTATGCAATAATGAAAAAAAAAGAAGGAAATTAACAATCACACACGACGAGGAATTTTTACATGGTTTAGTGACGTGCCTACATCCACAGATGAGAATAAACTTTCTTCACTATGAAAATGTGAAATCCGTACAAAGAAGTGTGTTTTCTAGAACTCAAAACCCAAACCTTTTCCTCATGTACACTTCTCTCTCTTACACCCTCAAACCCTATAAGAACCCCTTCTTGCGGTTACTCCACTTCACAACTTTTATTTTATTAAGGTTTTCGCCCTAGCCGTCAAAGACTCCCCTCACATGAGGAGTCTTTAACTCCTTTTTAAGTCCCTACCATTGGATCTTGAAAGATCCCACGGCTGAAAATAAAGCCATGCCTAACAAATTAGACATATATGGGATGCTACATTTATAATGAAACATGAGTCAAATGGATCAATGGAAAGATACAAGGCTCAATCGCAGCTAAAAGGCTATACCTAGACTTATAGGATTGACTATCATGACACCTTTGCTCCAGTGACAAAGATGAACTCGGTGTGTGTCCTTATGTCTCTTGTTGTCAACAGGTGATGGCTGTTGCTATTGCTTGATATGAAGAATGTCATTCTCCATTGTCATCTGGAAGAATAATTATATATGCACCCACCACCTGGTTTTGTGAATCTAACCACCAAAGAAAAGGGTGTAAGTTAAAAAATGCATTGTATGGTCTTAAGCGATCTCCAAGAGCATGGTTTGAAAAAATTAGACTTGCCATGTTTGGTGTAGGTGTATGTAGAGTCTCAATTAGATCATACCCTTTTTGTAAAGTAGTAGGGTGACAAGTTGGATATCTCGATTGTTTATGTAGATGACACTGTTGTCATGGGAAATGATGATGTTGAAGTGAGGAGGCTAAAAAGTAGGTTGGTATAGGAGTTTGAGATCAAAGACTTGGGTCCTCCCTTGAAATACTTTCTGGGCATTGAGGTTGCCAAATTCAAAGGATGGGCTCTTTATTGTACAAAGGAAGTATGCTCTTGATCTTCTTCATGAAACTAGAATTACAGGTTGCATATCTTGCGAGACCCCAATTAACTCAAACCACTGGATATAGGAAGACGGGGGTGATCGACTCCTTGACATTGGGATGTATCAACAGTTAGTGGGCGGACTCATATATCTCTCATTGACTAGACCTGACATTGCGTATGCCATGAGTGGTGAGCCAATTTATGCATGCTTCAGCTCCCACACAGATCCATCTTGATAATGCCACACCAAGCAGGACCATCTTTGTGTAGAGGCATATACTGATGTAGATTGGGTTGAATCTATTTTAGATTGATGTTCTACCTTTGGGTCTATACATTTGTAGGTGGGGGAACTTGCATACATGAGGGAGCAAGAAGCAAGCAGTTTTAGTGGGATCTAGTACCGAGGCAGAGTTCTGTTCTATGGCCATGGTGTCTATGAACTCCTATGGCTCAAAATTCTCTTGACTGATTTGGGCTCCTCTGTGTAGGGTTCGATGAGTCTCTATTACAATAACAAGGCAGCAATTAACATCTCTCACAATCCAGTTCAACATGGCAAAACTAGACATGTTGATGGATCATCACTTTATTAAAGATCAATGTGCAGACATAACCAAAGGCTTCAGTAATATCTGATTCTCTTGTATTGTAAGCAACCTGGGTATGTGGGATATTTACTCCCTAGCTTGAGGGGTAGTGTTAAGAGACTAGCTTAAATGTGGGTATATCTATACATCAGAATATAAGGGCATTTTTGTAACTTTCTGTATAAGCATACCATAGGTTTTGGTGCAGGACAACGTAGGGGCTGTTGATTCCTGTGGATGTGGGCCCAAAAAAACCTAAAAAAGTAGCTTTGGTCAAGAATAAACACAAGATATGGTTCTTGAAAATCTGGGCAGCAGATAGGAAATGACCAAAATACCCCTATGGACTTGTCAGAATGGAACGAGATTTTGCAGGTTAATAGAGAAGTAATAGATGAACAGGCATACAAAATTTCAGGTCAATCTGAGGTATCAAAGTATGTAAAAGATAGAGTTTAGCAGGCTGTTTCAAAAAATCCAGTAACAACTCAACAACAACAACAACAACAAACAGCCTTATCCCAACTATTTGGGGTCGGCTACATGAATCCTGTTCTGCCATTCCG
>JAOXJP010286138.1:0-19143 GCA_025762735.1 Platanus orientalis | reverse complement strand
ATGTGCAAGAGTTAGGTTCCTGTAGAGTGTGCAATTCATCCCAGAGCCCCTTGATGGTGTTGTAGTAGGCTGTAACAATCATGGAATCTTGATGGAGATTGACAAGATCACGCTTGAGGCGATACAACCACGGGTGATTGCTTTGAGAGAATCGGTGGTCTAAGTCTTTCCATACTTCAGAAGGATTTTGACAATAGATCAAGCTTTGCCTCAGAGATTTGTCGATGGAATTTAGTAACCCAGAACGAACCATATCACAGCACCTTTCCCATAGTGTAGCTATGGATGCATCTGCAAGTTTTGTTAAAGTGCCATCAACGAAAACAAGTTTATTTTTGGCATTGAGAGCCATACGCATGGAATGTCGCCATGAGGGGTAATTGTCACTGGTGAGAAGTTCAGGAACCAAGGTTGCTCCAGGGTTGTCAGCAGCAATTAGGAAATATGGTGAAGTGAGATCACTGATGAGTTGGGATGGGTTTTGGGTGCATTCAGCCATGAAAAAAAATTTTGGTTGCGGAAGTATTAGAGATCCCTAAGAATGAGATGCTCTAATACCATGATAAGAAACATAGAAGGAGAAAAAATATTCTTTTGATTGGTTCATATTTTCTATTGATGTATATTTTTACAGAACAATTACACTATATTTGTAAAGGTAAAATGATGCTACATATGGAATGTTTTGTTTTGGGTCACTATGAGCTGTACACGGCTTGCTTGATATGGGGCTTGATTGGGGCAATTCATCCATAACTGTCAATATATCTCATCGAGTTCTTCTAGTTCTTTTTCAATTTCATCAAGCACTACCTCTGCTTTTTCTGCTTCAATGCAGAATCTTCTTTCACACATAACTTCTCTTGTGACTATCAAACTGAAACATGATAATTACCTTCTGTGGAAGTCTCAAATACTTCCAGTTATTAGAGCACATAGGCTTCAGTTTCTTATAGATGGATCTCAAACTCCACCAGTAACGTCAATTCTTGAGGCTGAAGACAACTCAGTTGCTAATACAGAATACTTTGAATGGGTAATGCTAGACCAACAATTACTCAGTTGCATTCTTGCCTCCTTATCAGAGTCTGTCTTGTCCTATGTTATGAACCTTGAAACTGCTAAGGATGTATGAATTTCTCTAGAACGAAGGTTTTCCTCTATGTCACAATCAAATGTTCTTCATCTAAAGAACATGATTCAGAACATATAAAAGGGAGCATCCTCAATGACTGAATACCTTCAACAAGTCAAGGCCATTACTGATACATTAGCACCAGTCTCATTACCTTTAGATGATGAGGACATTGTTCTCTATATCTTGAATGAACTTTCATCAAAGTATAATTCGTTCAAAACTGCTGTCTGCACTAGGTCTCATGCAATCAAGTTACCAGAACTACAAGATCTTCTTTTAATAGAGGAACAACAAATGCCAGCACCTCCCCCAGTTGATAAGTCCTCTGGTGTTGAAAGCTTTCCTTCTGCATATTCCACAATCCAGTCCTCTAAGAATCGCAACAGTTGTGGTGGCATATTTGATCAAGGTAGAGGTCGAGGCCGCTTTCCTAAGTCTAAAATTTTCTGTCAAATATGTCGCAAGGCAGGACATTCAGCAGCAGAGTGTTATTATCGTATGAATCCAAATTTTCAGTGTGCTATGCCCTTTAATCAGCCATTTCAACAACAACATCAACCTAGAATGACTCTTTAAGAAGGGTCTAGGCCAGCAGCAGCTTATCTTACTCCTTTTGCAAGTCATTCTTCATATCCTCTACATTCAAACAACTTCAACAATCAAGGCATTCCAGACTACACATGGTACCTTAACAGTGAAGCAAGTGATCATGTGACTCCAGACTTGAACAATTTGTCTCTTCATCATTCCTACTCGGGTCCTACAAAGGTAGCTATAGGTAATGGCTAGAATTTGCCAGTTCAACACACAGGTACAGGTACTATTTCAACCCCTCATTATCAGTTCAAACTAAAACATATTCTTTATGTTCCATCTCTGTCAACCAATCTTATTTCCGTAAACAAGTTTACAAAAGACGACAACTGTTCAATTGCTTTTAATGTTGATAATTTTTTACATTCAGAACAATCAGTCAAAGCGACTGATATACCAAGGGTCCAGTAGTAATGGCATACATCCATTGCCAGCTACCTCCACATCTCATCCATCCTTGTTTGCATTTCACAACAAAAGTGTTGAAGATTCAACTTGGCACTGTCGACTAGTTCATCCTGCCCATAAGACCATGCACTCTATTCTTTGTTCTATAAATGTTTCTAATAAAGGTTTCCAGACTTGTAGTAGTTGTGATGTTGCAAAGTCTCACAAACTTCCACTACAAATTTCATTATCTGTAACTAAGTTTCCATTACAGCTTGTTCATGCGGATGTTTGGGGTCCCTCCCCAACACCCACTAAGTCAGGATTTCGCTTCTTTGTGATCTTTGTTGATGATTACACTAGATCCACTTGGCTATATCTACTTACTCATAAATCAGATGTGTTTGATATTTTTTGTCAGTTCAAAACTCTTGTTGAAAATCAATTTTCCCATACTATTAAAAATTTTAGAACTGATAATGGTGGTGAGTTTATTAATAACAAATTTATAGACCTGTTTTGAGCAACTGGGATTGTTCACCAAGTCACATGTCATCATACTTCGCCTCAAAATGGTGTTGCTGAGTGAAAACATAGGCATATCATAGAGACCACTGTGGCTCTTCTATATACTGCCTCGATGCCACATGTTTATTGGGGAGAGGCAGTCCTCATGGTTGTCTTTCTTATTAATAGAATGCCAACCCCTGTTCTCCAAGGTCATACCCCATTTTATAAGTTGTTCTCTGTTCATCCAGATTATAACTGTTTAAGAACGTTTGGTTGTGATTGTTTTCCGTGGCTGAGGCCGTACACAACAAATAAACTTGAAGCCCGATCAATCCGATGTGTTTTCATGGGTTACTCATCTAATGCGAAAGGCGATCGATGCTATGACATGTCTTCTGGAAAAATGTACATTAGTACATATGGTCAATTTAGGGAGTCTGAGTTTCCATTTGCAGAAGAGTCTGGACTTGGTTCGTCTCCTCCAAGTTCCCCAATTTTGGGGATGGATCCGAGTTCCCTTTTCAAAGATGTGTTTCCTCTGTCAGCAAACTCTTTCCCAGCTTCAGTAAGTCATCAAACTTCAAAGTCAGACAATCCACAAAGTGGAGCGATGCCTGTTGCTAAGTTACCACCTCATCAGATTCCAATCATGCGGCGCTGTTCAAATTTGTCTCCTAACATTCAAGTGTCTTTATGTCCCCATGCCACACCAAATAACAATATTTCATTACCGTTGGATCTTGTTTCTCAACAGCCTGTATTAGATCAGCATCTTCATAACTTGTCTAATGATCATGTGCGGTTAAGCCATTTTGAAGATTCTTCATCTATACCACCTATTTCTGAAAGACAATATCAGCCATTGATGTTTACCTAAGAAGAAAATATTGCAATGCTACAGTCGTCATCTCCAACTGACTCTCGACCCGGTTCCTTGATTTGTGATCTGATTTCCAATCACCAACAGCCAGTACAATTTGAAACTTCTCTTGATGCTGATGCTTCTCATTCACCTATAAGTCACCCAAGGCTCAACCCAAGCAATGTTCATCAAATGCAACCATGGTCAAAATCTGGTATCACAAAGCCTGTTCAAAAACTTTGTCTTTAGACACAATCCGTCTCAGAAATGGAACCATCCTATTACTCCGAGGCAGTGAAATGTGCTCACTAGCGTCAGGCAATGGATGTGGAGTTTCAAGCACTAAAAAATCAAGGAACTTGGGTAATTGTCCCTCCTAATCCAAGTCAAAGACTTATTCGCTCTAAATGGGTTTATAAAATTAAGCGGGATTCCACAGGGAAAATCTCATGATACAAAGCCCGTCTAGTGGCTAAGGGGTTTAATCAACAACCTGGCCTTGACTTTGTTGATACTTTTAGTCCCATCATTAAGATGACGACTATTCGTTTGATCCTATCTCTGGCTCTGCATTTCAAATGGAGTATTCAACAGCTTGACGTAAAGAACACCTTCTTACATGGTTTTCTTACAAAGAATGTTTTTATGCAACAACCATAAGGTTTTGTTCATTCCTTGTGCCCTAATCATGTATGTCATCTCAGGAAAGCGATTTATGGTCTTCGCCAAGCACGGAGGGCTTAGTATGCTAGATTTTCAAGTCTTATACTTAAACATGGATTTAAAATGTGTCTCTTGGATACTTCATTGTTTGTTCGACATCAATCTCACTCAATCACCATGATTCTACTGTATGTGGATGACATTCTAATTACGGGTATTGATGTGCAGTTTATTACTTAGTTGATTAATTGGTTAAGTATTCAATTTGATATGCGTCATTTAGGTCCCTTAAAGCATTTTCTGGGTATTGACTTCATTAAGACACCTACTAGGTATTCTTTGTCACAAAAGACTTATATTGACAGTTTGTTACAGAAGGCAGGAATGGATTCCTGTAAAATCAGTCCAACTCCTGTGGTGTCCAAGAATAGGTTCAATTCCGATGACAACTTGTACTATGATCCCACTTTTTACAGATGCTTTGTCGGAGCTCTTCAATAACTAACAGTGACAAGGCCGGACATTGCATTTGCTGTGAACATTGTATGCCAACACATGCACGAACCTCGCATCTCTCATTTTCATGCAGTGAACAGGATATTAAGATACCTAAAAGGCACTACTCAGTTGACTCTCAAATTCACTTTGGGATCATTGGCTTTGAAAGCATACTCTGATTCGGATTGGGCCGGTGACATTACGGATCAAAAATCTACTAGTGGGTTTTGTGTCTTCTTTGGTGATAAACCTATCATGTGGTCAACCAAGAAACAGTCCACTGTCTCAAGGTCCTCTACTGAAGCCAAGTACCGGTGTCTGGCATCAACAATGGCTGAATTCTGTTGGCTTACAATGCTTCTTAAGGAGCTCCGAGTTCCACTGCCTTGTTTACCTGTTATCTGGTGTGACAACTCCTCTGCTATCTCCTTGGCTCATAATCCTGTGTTTCACTCCCGTACGAAGCACATAGATCTTGATTGTCACTTTATACACGAAAAGGTGCTACTAAATCAACTTCACGTGAGGTATATATTCCAACAGAGGAACAACCAGCAAACATTTTTACAAAGTCTTTATCCTCTTCTAGGTTTCAGCTCCTTAGAGTCAAGTTATGTGTGGTTCCCCTCACTTCACTTGAGGGGGAATGTTGAGGAGTTCATATAGTTTCAAAGGAAGGCATGTGTATTAGTTGTGGTGAGGTGTGCGTGTTGGTCAAAGTGAGTGCCAGCTGTAATATTCTGTAAGTCGGTGAGTGAAAATATTCTCTTGTAACCTATTAAACTAAAGAGTATAAATAGAGAAGGATACTCAGTCGAGTATCGAGATCGGTTTCATCTCATTTTGTCTTCTCTGTTCTTCACATTACTTTCTCTCTCTATCTTTTTCTTTCTGTGATTTCTTTTACTTTAGAACTCACATTTCCTCAGTATCATTTTTTATTTATGTTTTGATGAAACGTAGTATCATGAGCTGGGGTTCAAGATTTTGAAGCATATGTTCCCCTATAGCGGGTGGTCGCTCTACACTGCAAGATACAATGAGTGATGGTTTCCTCAATAGCTCCACAGATAGGACATGAACCATCTATTAAGGGAATACGATGATGTAAATTACTTCGAATAGCTAGAGTATTTTGACATGATGACCTCCATAAGAAATAGTGTAATTTAGGGGGAACATGCAGATGTCATATTGTACACCAACACCCATTACGGGAATCGCCCAAATTTCCCACATCTATCATGGTGTCACAGTAGTGTATTCTCAGAGAGATATGGACTCTGGACTGAGTTGAATATTTAGAATAGTAGATGGCTTTCTTTATGTGATAAATGGGATAATACCATTCAGCTGTCATTTTTTGGTCATCGGGTTAATAAGGTATGAAACATCGAGGTCATGGTATTGGTTCAAATTTGAAGCAAAGAGTTTGTTTGGTAAAAATGGGATCCATGGATCATCCCAAACTTCTGTATTGATACCAATCCAACTCCCAATGTAGACCATTCTTTAATACTTCCCTTCCTTTGATTAGGCTTTGCCAAGCCCATGAACCCAAGATTTAGACTTTACAGTTGGGAAATCACTGGTGGGGAAATAAATGGATCATATTAGAGATCCCTGTTGTAATAGTCTCCATCCTTGTTTAGGTAGGATAGAGAGATTATACATATGGAGATCCCTTATATGCAAACCTCCTTCCATTTTGCTCTTTCTCAAATCATCCCACTCGGTTCAATTAGGGTATGTTTGGCAACCACATGTAATGTAATCATTTAATTTCAAATTTTCAAGGCATTTATAACCATAAAATAATGGTTCAAAATGAACTCATTCATTCAGATTTATACTTGATAACATATATCATTTCATTTCTAATTTTAGTTAACAAATCAGTATAAATCTGAATGAGTTCATTTTGAACCATTACTTTATGGATGCAAATGCCTTGGAAATTTGAAATGAAATGTTGACATTACAGGTGGCTACCAAACAGGCCCTTAATCTTTCATTCATCCTTATTTGACCCCACCAAAATTTTCGCTGGTTCTGGTCAATAAATTAAAAAAGTTTTTTGGGGAGCAAAAACACAAGCCATTTCATCTCAAGCAATGGCAATATATTAGACTCTATCATTCGTATGATAGAGAAATATGATGTTGTCTGTCTAGCAGCTCCCTTATTCAAAGAAAAAGCCTAAGACAAATCCCCTTCTCTCATAAATGAGAAAAGGACGTTGGTGTTGATTTCCAACAAAAAAAAAAAGTCCTTCCAAGGAAAACAAATTAATGCCCTGTTCGATCAAGAAGCTAGAACCCATGGTGCAAAGAAAAATGAAAATCTTATCATACTATTATGCCACCCTCTTACCCAAAAAGAAAATGAAAAATTCCATGTCAGCTTTGGTCTATTATATTTATAACCTTTAGAAGCAGGTTCATAGGTTGTCTGGCTTTAAAATTCGGACCGAAAAATGTAAAATTAATTTGGTGAGCTAAACCAAAACTAAGCCAAGCTCACCTTAATCCTAATGAGCTAAGCCTAAGCCTCATATTTGTGTGACATCTTTGTTGACACCCGTGCATGGATAAAGGAATGTATTTTCTCACCTAATGTATGAAGAATAGGTGGTTACCAAAAAATTGTATGAAAGTTGGGCCGAATATTATATGGCCCAGCCTGAGGCCCACTTAGCCTTGCTTGATTCAAAGAGTAACTTGTAATATTCTAACCAGGATTTTGTATGTCCCACTGTGTCTTACACACAAAGGCCAGGTGCATAGGGTTAAAACAATAAAAAAGTGTTCAACTGAATTTTTACTCCCTATTCAAAAAAGAGGAAGGATTATGTCTGCCTCCCTTAACAAACGTTTGGTCCGTTGGGTGTCAGCGGTGGATACATCATAGCCGAAACAAGCATAAGTTAAGGGAGGCAGACAAAATCCTTCTTGATTAAAAAGAGGCACCAAATTCAAAAAGTCATCACATATCATTTATGATAAAAAACAAGGTAGGACATACAAAATCCTGGACAGAGCATTTGCTCCCTTAATTTTATTTATTTTTTATTATAGAAACACACTAAAAATTATGTGAGAAGGAATCTTGTGAGAACTGTGAAAACAGCATCAGGGTGAGGACACATCAGTGCTGAAAAGTGGTAAGTGCCTCCCAAAAAGTGATTTGGTACTGATGTGTCAGCCCCTCTGGTGCGGTTTTCACGGTTCTTATGAGATTCGTTTTCACATAATCCAAGCCCATCGAAACATAGGCCAGTCATGACAACCCTTTAAATGGTGCACAAAAAAACAAAACAAAACAGAGCTCTATGATATGGGATTCAAATCATCTAAAGTCTGACGGAGAGATGTCATGCTAGCACAAATCTAGCATGCGCCATTATGCTAGACAAAGGGTACTTTGGTAGATACAGATGTACTTCTATGTTGGGTTCACATGGGCCTATGTAGGTGTCAGCTTATAATTCACCATAAACACTAGACACTTTGTCATCACAGAAAATTTTCTTTTTTCTTTTTTTTTTATTAATGCAGAATGATTGTCGACTCCGGATTTGCTGAATGAAATTCCCAATTAGAAGAAGACATGTAGCAAAACTGATTCCCCAAATATTGTCGTGTCGTAACGCTGTTTACCACATTTAATGCTGTTTCCCAATCACAGATCATTTTCTTCCCTTACTACTATAATACCCTACTTTAACCCCGTGATATAACCAAGAAATCGTTTGATTGATTGGTACTGGTATAAGTGTGTTGATGGCTCCAGCCACTTATTCCAGCCCAACTTGGATAAGTATTGGTCTCACATAAGATCTTATGGAATCAGTTTCCTGTAATCTACCTGGACTAAAATTGGCATGACCAATGTGGACTTGATCCATGGTGTGAGAATAGTGTCAAAAGCGTTAAAAAAAAAAAAAAAACGTGTTCAATTAAAAAAGTAGGCTCCCAAAACAGGCACCAAATTCAAAAACATGTGTCTGGTGCATGTCAGACGTTTACACTCATTTTGGTCTCCCTATGTTTCTGTGTCTGTTTTCCCAAAAATATAACTTTGTCTTCTCTGACCATCATTTTCACAATGGTGGTGCTTACCCCTGCGACGACGTATTTGACTGTAACAGTACGACGGTGAAGAGGCATGGTAAAAATGATCTGAAATCCTCTACGCCACCCCCCTATGGGACACTCAGGAGGGGGAATCAAAAACCTCCAAAAAGTGAATTGATTCCCCCCCACCCAGTGTCCCATCAGGGGGGTGGCGTAGATGATTTCACCCCAAAACAACATTGAAAAGTCACGGAGAAAACGACAGTGAAGAGCACGATGACAGAGGCCGGCCACGAGTGATCGTTTGAGTTGAGGGAGGCCCTTCATTTTCCTCTCTGATTTAGGGTTTCGTTTGATTTCTTTTGCTGAGTTAACCCAACCACATAGCACCACAGCGAGGCCCACAAGGTTAAAAGCTCAAAACCACAAGCATTTCGTCTTTGCATTTTTTGACCAACGTGTCATCCCCTGAGCCTATCCCGGGTTAGCCAGCCTATAACTTGTCACATAGAATCCATACCGTCTTTGTTGATAGCCCCATGGTTATACAAAGGAACAAAATCTATGAACAATTAAATACACTATTCTTTTCTTCTAAAATGTTCTTTCCATAGTGCAAGCAATCCCCCCCACCCCTCCCCAACAAAAAAAAAAAAAAAATGAATTTCACTTTTTTGGGAGGTAATTGTTGGTCTCCTGGCATATTAATCTGCCGATAAGAGAGGATTATTTATTGGCTAAAACCATTGCCAAGCTACATTCTAAAGCAGCAACTAATAGCATTATCTTGTATATAAGCAAGTATTGAACCAACACATGGAGTGCTTTCGGTCTGTCAACTAAGGCTGCGTGAAAAAGACATTTCAAAAATCCACATCTTCAACAGCTTGAGCTTTTTAATTCATGGGATCTATTTTCTTATTGTTTAAAATACTGTCAGTTATGCTTCCACAGAGGCGTTGGATTAATTTGTTGTTATCTTTCCCGTTATTTTATTCAATATCTTGCATTTCTTAGTTGTCTTAATTTAATTATTTATTATTCTAGTTTTAGGAAGCTCAATTCGGCAAATCATTAAATCATTTTTTTCTTCTTTTAATAGTATCTCTAAGGCTAAGAGAATTGAGACTGATAGATAACCGTACTACGAATTCATTCAAAATCTGAATGGATTTATCCAAAAGTTGGACATTTGCAAGGATGTAGCTGGGGACGATTACTGGTTTCTCTGCTAGCAGTTTTAGCAAAGAATTTTGTTTGGTGATTATCACCGGTTCTATGGAGTTGAGGACAGTTTATATCCTTTCAGTTTAGTTGCTAATAGTTTTGAGTATCAGATTGGAATAATTTTGTTGTTCCTGTACTTTAAAAACAATTTCTTTAGTAGCATAAGTATCACCATTTTTCGTATCCGAGGGATCCAAAGGTATGACTTGAATATTTTTCTTGTCATATGTCAAAGGTTTTAAGGGTGGGTGGTTGGTCTCGATTACTCCTTTAGTTGATGTATTCCATTTTATGGAGGTTTTTTGTGTGGCATTCACCTCTGCCTTCCTCCTTGACGAAGAAAGGTAGGCTTGTAGCCAAAGGGAAAAAAGAAATATCCCTTTGTTGTTTATCCATTTTATGATACCAAAGGCGTCTGAAATTTAGACACTAATTATCAGAATAACGATAGAAGAATTTTTCTCTGAGAATCTTGTTTCGTTCAGAATAGAAGTCTTGTTTGAGAACTTCTTTGTTGGGGACAAATTATTCTTCTATCATATTGAGTTTGTCTTTGCTGCCGAGCTCAGAGAGGGTTTCTGGGCCATAAGTGGCGTAATCAAGTCCCGAATTTTCAGATTGATTAATACCCGTGGATCTTAAGGGGTTTTTATTAGATGAAAGCCGTGAGGTTTAAGAAGAAGGCTTATGAGCCGTGTGATAGGAAGATAAAGGCTCAAACCTAAAAGATCTAGAAATGGAAAGCCTAGATCTTTCGAATGAATTGATTCGAATAGATCTGGATCAATTAGAGAATTTTATTTCTAAATCTCCTTCAGGTGTTTGAACTATCAGATCTAATTGAGAACAAGACTTGTTCTGTCGAGATCTGGTTTCATCTTCTATGATTCAGATATCTGGAAGTTTAACTTCATCCCATTTAATGGTTTTAAGGACATATATGTTGTGTTGCGGGTTGAGTTGAAACAAGGTAGTTTCTCTTTCTGATTCAGGCATGATGGAGTTTGGGAGGAGTGTGTTCATTATTTTATAATGAACATGATAGATCACTGCCAAATAGTGAGACCATGGTTTCATATCAAATCTCTGAGTATAAATACTCAAGGTGGTTGTTTCGTAGACATTTGAGTCCTGAAGTCTGATGATCAGATCTGGTCCACAATTGAAATAGGTCGGGCTTTGGTGTAGGCTTGTCTCTATTAGACCAAAAAGCTGGTCGGCTCGTTGGTTGTGTCTCGCATCTCTTACTGAGATAAGAGTTGCGACATTTAGTCCTATTCTGACCAGTGGTTTGACCGCAATCTGTATCAGTTCTACATGAAGGCATGAATACTTCTTTTAGTGTTCTATTAGAACTTCAGGAGATAAGAGCTGTATGTGAGAATTTTGATCCAAAATTGAAAGAGTTTTTCCACAGTCTTAATGTGGTAATCAATTTTTAGATGAAATTTTCCTTGTTGGTAGACCCTTTTTTAGGGTACCTTGGGCATTTCCCAATTTGCAAGTTATTGTTCGAGTTAAGGAAAATCAATTTCACTACTATATATAATAGAAGAACTAGAAGAAGTAGAAAAACGAGCATCAAAGAAAGATCTAAATAAACTTGTCATGAGTAATATTAAAGTCAACTTTTCTAAATAGATTAATAAAAGGTGACAATCTTATAAGAAAAGGCAATCTGTTATCCGATTTACAACGGCAAAAATGACCTAAGCACTCTTCTTCTTCATGGGTCAAAACAGTCTTGGAGGCCTAATACGAGACTGTAGGAAGCTATTTTTCTTAATAAAGCTTTTCCTTTTACTAATTTATAAAGAAAGGTAATGGCTTTGATACCATTCGTAGTAGGATCTTTACTATATGTGCTAGCTATTACAAATGGAAGAGAAGATAAATATTACAGAGAAAGAAATAAAAAGAAAGACTTATAATGCAAGGGAGAAAGAGAAAGTTTGGCAAAAGCACTCCAAGAACACTCAGACTTAACAACACTCAAAAACAATTGCAGACAAAATATAAAGAAAGCTATAAAAATTTTGGATGATTTACAATAAAGATGAGGCCTCTATTTAAAGGCAAGAGAGGCGGATTCAAACAGGTTTGAAGTCTATGGACTTCAAATGAGATTAAGTCCAAAAGAGTACAGAAAGATTCGCTTCGACTGTTGAGCTTGAGAAGAATATTTACTGTTCAGCTTTTACTATTCGAACGTTTTGTCGTGTCGGGAGATTACTGTTCATGTACTATAACAGATTCCTTTTGTCAGGGAACTGTAACAATGCTTATCTTTTGAGTTGTAACCTGTAGTTTTACCCGAGAGATTGGTGACGTGTCCTAGGTGAGGTTGGAGTCGTTCACACCGATTTTCTGAATAAGACTTTAAGTCTAAAGGAGCTGGAAAGAGTTCCTTTTAGGAATCTTTGTTGTGACAAAGGACTAACCCTTTTAGGATTAGGGGCAAATTTTTTTTTCCTTCATAATATTGAAGCATCCTCCTCAGAAACCTCTTTAGCTATTGATGACTCTGAAAGGGTTCAGCTCAATAGCCTGGTTAAACCAGAAAAAACTTACTACCATCGACCAACCCTAGTTGATCTTCTTTATGAAGAAAGCACTCAACAAAATGCTCAACAATTCTCTGGCTCGTCTCTTTATGAGTGGAATCTTGACGGAATGTCTGAATATCAAATAGCCACTCTTGGTCATAACATGTTATCTTACGTAAATGCTTGCAAAATTCGTGGCAATAGCAAAGAAACAACTGTTTTCCTCATAACTGCCTCCTTTTCGGGACAGCTTAAGGGGTGGTGGGACTTCTATCTCACCGAAGAATAGTGACAAGCCATTATCAATTCCCACGCTTGATGCTAGAACCGGAGACACCTTATTAAATGCTCAGGGACAGCCAATCCCTAATGGATTCTACGCTCTAGTTATCAATATCTATGACTAATTCATTGGTCGAGGCCTTGACAATCAGCTGAGGATCAGAGAACAACTTCAAACTCTGCGGTGAAACACTATCAGAATTCAGATGGTACAAAGATGTTTTTCTCTCCAAAGTCTACTAACTAGACTCATGTAGCAACGATTTTTGGAAAGAAAAATTTATTATAGGATTGCCAATTCTTTTAGCCAAAAGGTGAGGAAAAAGATAAGGGATGAACAGGGGGAACAATCAACTTAAATAAGTTAACCTACGGAGAGTTAATCCAAAAGATTAACAATGTAGATATCTCCCTCTGTAATGATCTTAAGCTAAAAAAACAACTTAAGACGGAAAAGAAATATGCTCGCCAAGAACTGGGTAACTTCTGTTACCAATTTGGCTTCGAAGATTTGAAAAACCCTAGGAGAAAACCTGTCTCAAAGACCAGGTTTCACCAGAAAAGCAAATATGGGTGCCATAGGAAAAAATTCCTTCAACCCTCAAAGAAAGTTTTCATCAAAACCCGGAAGCAGGTCAAAATCAAAGGATTTCAAAGGAAAGAAAGAAAAAATCCTAACCTGCTACAAGTGTCACAAAAGGGGACATTTCGTCAATCAATGTTACTCTAAAAGAGTAAATGAGCTAGAAGAACGAGAATGTCTTGAGTTTTGTGACTGTGAAGAATGTTTGTTCATCCAGGAAGAAGACTCTGATGCTGAGGTAAATGTCCTCACATCTGATGAGCAATTCATGCTAGATATCATTGATGATATCCAAGATCCCCTACTCAAAAAGCAAAAGTTGGTATAGCTCCTGGATCGCACAAAAGAAAAGCAGACCTTAAATAATCATCTTAAAGGAGAATATTATTACCAATACAGTGAGCTCTTGAAATTATACAAGAGCAAAAATGAGCAAAAACCTGCTTCCCTTACATATCTTCAAAAGGAGATCAATGAAACCAAACGAGAAATTAAGTCTATAAAAGATAAACTTAACATTTTAAAGCTTTATTCGTAACCCAAGACAAATCACTTGGAAAGTGATAACGAGCTCGAAAGAGAATTCAATCATCTCCTAATAGGAGAAAGCTCTTCCCTAAATCTTGAAGTAGAAAATCTTGTTGAAGAAGAAGAGAAATCCCTAGAACATATCGGTAGGGAAGAATGCTAAAAATGGTATTCCCAATTCTCTTTTAAAATAAGAGGAGAGTTTGAATTAAAACTCAAAGGTCTAGTAGATTCAGGGGTAGATATAAATTGCAACAGAGAAGCCCTGATACCAACCAAATATTTTGTCCCAACAACTCAGAGAATTACCACTGGCAATTCTCGAAGGTTAGATGTTAGGTACAAATTACCTAATGTCCATATCTGCAACCAAGGAACTTGTTTAAATACAACGTTCATAGTGGTAAAAGATCTAAAACAAGATCTTATCCTTGGAACACCATTCCAACAATAGATAAAACCCTTCTCTATTGATAACGAAGGAATCTCTACTACCTTAAAGGGTAAAAGTATATGTTTCCTTTTTTGCTCAAAGTCTAAAATGACTCTGATAGAGTTCTTAGAACATGATTTAGAACTAAAAGAGAAGTTCATAAATCACATAAAAGAGGATCTATCCTACAAAAGGATAGACATGTAGATAAAATCAACTCCAATTCAAAAGAAGATTAAAAATCTTCAGAAACAATTTGAGTAAGAAGTGTGCTCAGAGCTCCCTATTGCCTTCTGGCATAGGAAAAGACACCAGGTATCTCTGCCCTACATCGACAAATTCGATGAGAAGGACATACCCACAAAAGCTCAACCCATACAAATGAATGACAGGTTAACCCAGACTTGCTTTGAAGAAATTCAGGAACTTCTTAAAAAGAAGTTAATAAAGAAAAGCTCTTCACCTTGGAGTTGTGCATCCTTCTACGTCGAGAATGCGGCTAAACTAGAATGAGGAGTTCCTCGTCTGGTAATAAATTACAAGCCTCTAAATCAGGTTCTAAAATGGATCCAATACCCAATTCCAAACAAAAGAGATCTATTAAACAAACTCTATTAGGCCAAAGTCTTTTCAAAATTTGACATGAAATCTAGGTTTTGGAAAATCCAAATCAAAAAAGAAAATAGGTATAAAATTGCCTTTGGCGTTCCCTTCAAACAATATGAATGGAATGTCATGCCATTCGGGCTAAAAAATGCCCCATCTAAATTTCAAAAAATAATGAATGAAATATTCAATTCTTCTTCTACATTTACCATTGTATATATAGATGATATTTTGGTATTCTAAAATAATGTTGATCAATACTTTAAACATCTATATACATTTTTTAAAATGGTAGAGCAAAATGGCTTGGTGATCTCACAAAGGAAAATCAAACTTTTCTAAACCACAATCTAATTCCTTCGACATCAAATCTTTCAAGGAAAAATCACTCCAATCAACAGAGTAATAAAATTTGTGAAAAATTTCCTAGACAAAATGACAGATAAAACTCTGTTACAAAGATTTTTGGGTTATCTGAATTATATTTCGGATTACTACAAAACCTAGCAGAAGATAGATCCATCTTAACTGCTAGACTTAAAAAGAATCCTTCAGATTGGACAAATGCTCATACAGCTGCCGTTCAACGAATCAAATCAAGAGTAAAACTCTTACCCTGGCTCTTCATAGCTAATCCATCTTTTTCAAAAATTGTTGAGACAGATGCCTTGAACAAAGGATATGGAGGAATCCTTAAACATGTAAATGGTTCTAAAGAAGAATTGATTATGTTTCACTCAGGATACTAAAATCCTACACAAGTAAAATATTCCACTATTAAAAAAAAATTATTTCCATTGTAAACTGTGTGAACAAATTTTAATCTGATTTAATAAATCAAAAATTCATTCTACAAATAGATTACCGATCTGCTAAATTTATCCTTCGAAAGGATGTAAAAAATTTTGGCCTCCAAACATATCTTTGCAAGATGGCAAGCTATTTTATCAACCTTTGAATTTGATATTGAATGTATAAAAGGATCTGAAAATGCTCTCCCTGACTATCTTTCTCGTGAGTTTTTGTAGCAAAATACTAACAATGTTTCAAAAACATAACCCTAGTCAGTCCGGTCATCCTAAAAAGAAAATTGTGATTGAAGACAATGACTTAAAGTCATCCCAAACCATCCTGTTTGATGGCATGGTAGTAAAATCTATCCCATATCGAAAGAAGTATTTTCTTCAGATCTTTCCTCTAGAACCAGCTAATATTCAGCTAGAGCTGAGGGACCTCATTTTGAAATATATCCCTCAATGTGAACATCTGATCCCCATGGCACCTAGCCGTCACAGAGAATATTTTAAATAAATTCTAAAAGAAACCGGCAGTATCCACTTTACTCACCATTTGAGTAATAAAACATCAAGTGAATATGCATTTTCAAAGTTTCAGATTTTAAAGATCTTATCTATCTAAGATTAGGAAAAAGAGATGATTTATCTCCACAAGTTTAAAAGACTACAAGATTGAAATTTTGCCCGAAATATCTAGTATAATTATTTTGATTATGTCAGGGCATGAGAACAAGTGTTTGTTTTATCAAAACCATAAACTAAAGCACACTTGGTTCCTTTCCTTTGCCGACTCTTTTGCTTCAGTCTTTTCCTCTTGGTTCCACAATTGGTGGGATATTTTTAGAGCAACAGAGGCTATTCTTCCTCCTCTTCTGGTTCCGCTCCACAATCAATATCAAGCTAAATATAGCTTTTTGAACAAACCTTTGGTCACCACCTTTATGTTCTCTTCCCATAATCTTCCATAGATTATCAAATAGGAATACGAAGTAGATTCTATCTTTAATCCCCCTTGCTTCGAAAGACAACTCTACAAAAAATGGTGGGACAAATACAACATTGGTCTTGTTCTCACCTCAAAGGTGACTCCTCCTCCTTCTCCTCAACCACCTTCGACTCAAAGTCCTCAAAAACATTCTCCTCAGGTTTCTTCGTCTTAAAAAACAAAGTCTGCCTTGTTTAAGAGAAAAGGTCCCGTTTCTATTGAAACTCAACCTCCCTTGCCTCCATCCAAATCAGCTCATCCTTTCATCTTCTCTCATTCTATTCCTCGCACCACTAAAGACATCCCTCTTCATCTTCTTCCTGTTCATTTTTATCATTCCTTTGTTGACCAGCTAAAAGCTTCTGATATCCTTTGTAAAGAACCCTCTTACGTTGACTAGGTCATCGACAAGGTTCTCAAAGAACTTTATTCTTCCTCTTCTCACCCTTCTCCCGTCTGGCCTTCAATTTCTCATTCTTCTTCCTTGATGGGCACCGTTTTTCTCGGAAACGCAAATAGAAAAATACTATCACACAAAATACTAATCACTAAGGCCATATTTGGTTGCCTCAAGTAATGAAATCATTTCATTTAAATTTTCAGGGCATTTGAAGCCATAAGGTGATGTACAAACATGAACTCATTTCAATTCACATCAATTTGTTAACTAAAATTAAGAAAGAAGTCATCTTAGGTTTTTAATAAAATGAAATGATTTAAGTAACTTTCATATTTTGGTGATTAATAAAAAACATTCCATTTTTGTTGGAGCACATTTGCACCGAGTAACTATAGAAAACATGGTTTAAAAACATGGGATTGATCTTGGCCCATTCAGAACCTAGATCTGTCGATCCAAACTGATTCTGATTTGGACCAGCTGGTCCAGTGCATAGATCATAACATGAGTTCCAAGGATCGGTCAATCCTGAACGGATTAGACTGGAGTTGGCCAATTCCGATTCGGATTGGTGGACTTTTAAAACCATGATTGGTAAACCAAAAGAGAATGATTCAATTAAAAGTGAACGATAAAGAACCATCCTAGAATATGACAAAAAAAAGTATTAAAAAAGAAACTAAAAACCCTATATATTAACTTATCTTTTTCTTCACCTTGCCCTAAACCCTCTAAGAAGTAAGACTTAAGGATTAAGATGGGAGGGCAGTAATGCTATGTTTTGATAGAAGAGGCTTAAGTGAGGATTACCCAGAACTAGGAGAAAAACTAAAATCTTACGCCTATAAACTGCCTCTCTAAAGAAGAGGTCTTGTGTTCGAACCGATCAACAGCAATTATTTCCATAGGAGTGCTTTGATGCTGTCCTGTTGCGGTTCTTCGTTACATTTTTTTGGTTGACTGTCTAGGATAGCTGCGGATTTGTCCACCTCCCAACAAACACGGTAGGAATGCTGGGCAAACACATTAGCATCGAAAAGTGAAAAAGTGTCCCCCAAAAAGTGTAAATCACTTGTCTAACTACACTGATGTGTTTGCTCCCTGACGCCCAACAGAACAACAGAGTTCATAGGGAGGCATCCAAAATCCGTGCGAGTCTTAGATTGATGGAAATCATAAAAAATAAAATAAAATGCCATAGAATGATAGAATTCATAAATAAAATAAAACAAAATAAAATAAAATGTCTTAGAATGATAGAATTCATAAAATATAAAATAACATATTAAAAAAAGAGATGCCCCAACATTGAGTGAGTTTGATCCAAGATTTTCCTAAAAAAGGATAAGGATCCATCTTACATAAATGATAGAATATTGCAAACACATTAGCTTTTAATATTGAGCCCTGGGACTCAATCAATCATAATATAAGTAAATATTTATAATTCTTGATCTTTCTTTTTTAAGGCACGAATCGACAGGATGTGCCTCCCACTGCTTTGCTTCAAAGCTGGCACCTTCCATTTTTTTAAAACACGGATTTGTCTTATATTTTATTTCAACACAGTTATCAGCATAATTAAATTAATGGGTCAGGCATGCTGATGACTGATGAGCTTCAATAAGTTGGAATTCGTGTTGAGGCGGCACTTTGACACTAGATAACTAGGCGCGGATTTGGCGTTCCCCTTTACGAACACGAATACGAACACGAACAGTTAAAGTCCTGCATGCAGGGGAGGACACATCACATTGAAAAAGTGATTTTTGGAGACGTATTTTCACTTTTCAAAATGTGTCCACCTACATACGGGAGGACTTTAGATGTTAGTTAAGAGAATGCACCATATTCTGCGGGTGAGAACTAAGGTTCCGTTTGGGAACCTTCCAAACAATGCATTCTATCCATTTTTAGTTCCAAAAATTCAAGCAAATGAGAAAATGACGTTTGAATTCATAGAATGCATTCTTAGAATAACTCCAAATTTCATATTTTAGCAAAAGTTTTTGACACTAAAAGTAATAG
>JAOXJP010286127.1:0-19143 GCA_025762735.1 Platanus orientalis | reverse complement strand
CCATATTTTGACCAAAATACCCTTATTATAAGTGATTCTAATCAGCACATGTAAAAAAAAACTCTTAAATATTTCAACTAACTCCTAAAACTAATCCTAATTGTAACTAACACCCTGGCTGAAAAGCCTTATTACAAAAACACCCTTAGTATGATAAAATCTGATAAAAATATCCCTAAAACTAGAAATTAAAAACCAACTATGGAGGCCTATTGGACCTTTTCCAAGCCCTCTCTTGGGCCTCCAAAGAGGGTATTTGTTGTTCAACCAGTGCACAGCTGCTGCATCAAACCCCACTGGGGAGGATGAGTAGTGGTCTCTGGAGGATGACCATGAAGATCCCAAATAGTGGCCCGAGCATGACGGATACGACTGCAATGATAACAACGAAGACGATCATGAACATCAAATTTTGAAGTCTGGCGGCCAACACCTCTACCACCACGAGAACTAAATTCCCTCTACTACCAATTTGAGAAGTAGAAGCCAAAGCAGAGCGCTCGACCATAGGTGGTGGGAGCATGCCATGACGATGACTTTCTGTCCGGTGGAGGGAAGTGTAAACCTCAGATATGGATGGAATCCATGGTTGACTCAACAAGTGAGTATGGACCTGCTCTTTCTCGAGATTGAGACCAACCAATAGCTCAAACACACGGTGTTCCTCTAGATAACAATAGAAAGAGGCAGCATCAATATGATCGTCGATTGAACATGTTTGATATAAGTATATCTCCTCCTAAAGACCAAGCATAGCATTGTAATAAGCCAGGATAGGGTGTTATCTCTTATTGCTGGGTGGATGGGGCATTTACCCTTATTTAGGAATCTCAAAACTTTCCAATGGAACCTCGAATGGGATAGCATAATTTTCCAGTAGTTTGAGTCTTTAGGGTTGGCACTTCTCATGTTGACCCTTGTATGCTACTTTACTCTTTTAATAAAATTTTCTCCTTATCGATAAAAAACAGAAGATTGCTCCCCTTGTCACAACTGCCAAACTTGTTGGCGGAGCGCATAAACAAGACCAATATGACCCTCCTCAGAGTAGGTACGAACAAGAGAGTCCCAAATGGCCTTGGCCGAGGAAAGAAACAAGCCCGTCTTGCTAATAGACGGCTCCATGGAATGGATCAACCATGACATAACCAAGTAATCTTCAGCCTCCCATTTTGCGTAGGCAAGGTCCTCACGCTTAGGGGCTTTAGTGTCTCTGTAATATATCTCCACTTGCCATGGCCCCGAATAGAAATCTTCACAGATTGAGACCAAGTGAGAAAGTTGGTACCATTGAACTTAACTGTAGTAATGCGAGCATTGTATGTCTCAATGGGGTTGCTCCCAGAAACACCGCTAACCACCCGGGTAGAAGAGGATTCACTAACATCTGACATGATATTCTGGCACAAAATAAAGGCTGAAAAAAATACCACAACCAATGGCAAGCAATGATCTGGCTACAACACCAAACACTTGCAGAAGCAAAGAAGTGTACTGCTGGCAACACTCACAAGCAATCACAACACGGGAAGCTTCGAAATAGCGACTGAGCACAATAACAGGTCTGAGAGGGATGCAGAATTAAGAGTGAATAATGTTTTATTTGGTTAAATGTGTTTAAAAAGTCTTATGTGATTTAACGCGTCTTACTTTTAATTTACTTTTTCCAAAAAAGTTAATGGTTTCTTGGAGAAAAATAGCCAAACGTATTGATTATGCCTTATAGCATTTAGCATGTTACATAACCTGTCAAATTATATTGAAATGTAATCCGATAGGGCTTACGAAACCAGAGATCATTCTATTCTAATATACTAGAAAAAAAGGGCAAAAACACTTTTTCTTTAAAAAAATTTGTGCTGCATCACCTATTCTTTGGAAATATTTATATCAGATCATATCATATATGATTTGTGTTCCAAAATATAATTGTAATTGAGAATATATAAAATATACAGGAGCTGTATGGAGTTGGAGTTCTGTGTTGTCAACGAAGAATTAAGAAGTCCCTTCTCTAGCTAATGATGTGCCATCTTGTTTATATAGTTCAGTGTAAGATGGATGTGATCTAATGATTTTGGAGGGTGAAGACACTTCTACTGTAATGATTTTGGAGGTTGTGTTTCGACATCTGTATATTTTCTTGCTTCATCAATAATATAGGGATAATTTAGTGATTCTGCACCATTAGATAATTTCTGTTTGAAGGAGTATATATTTCTACTCAATTATATATATATATATATATATATATCTTTGATATTGCTAGTACGTTGTTAATAATGGCTCGAATTAAAAAAATCTTGTAATAATGCATGCATTCATATTTTAAAATTTTATTTTTAATAATAAGATAAAGATTTCTGGTATTTATTTGATGTTTCAATCAATGTCATAGTGTCATATGAAAAGAGATCATTGTTTTACAATTTTTTTCAGGGCCAATTTCGTGGAAGAACTGAAATTGCACCTGATCAGAGGGAGAAATTTTTGCAGCGGTTCCAACAGGTCCAGCAGCATAGTCAACTGGGCGTGTCTCATCTCACTGGAGGAAATCATAAGCAGTTCTCTGCACAACAGCAAAACTCACTCTTACAGCAGGTCACTATTTTCACTTGAGTGCACTAGTTGCCCCCACCTGCCATCCTTGTTCAACCTTCTAATTATGCAGTTTAGTGATGGTGTAGAATTTGCAGTCATTTCTTTCTTTAATGTGATATAACATGAAGAAAATATATATATTTTATTGAGCAATAGAGTTTATTCCAAGATTAAAAGAGAAAAATAGGTTCTCCAAGAAGGTGAATGAAACAAAAGCGTACAAGAACAGAGAAAACAAAAAGAAAAAGAAAAAAGCAAATGCCCCAGCATCAGTAGCCCTTATCCCATGAAGAATACCAGAACCCCTCTTTGAAATCTTCCTAATTGAACACCAATAAAAAAGATGGCTACAAATATAGTACAAAGATTTTCCCGTCTCTTGATGCTACTTTAAAAAATTCTGCCATTTCTTTCCTCCCAAATGCCCCAACAAAGAGTGGTTGGCAGGAAACAGAAGATGACTTCACCTTCCATGGAAGCTTATGGCACCCAGGGAGTAGACCTTTGAATCAGAAGGGAAGACCCAAAAAACACCCAGAAGAGACAGGAAGAAGTTCCACACTTTCCAAACAGTCTTACAATGAACAAATAGATGGTTCATTGTTTCCTTCTCTGAATAGCACTTTGAACATCTATTTGCTAAATTCCAACCTCTTCTCTTAAGCTTGTCTACCATGAGAATCTTTATTCAGAAAATCTGTCCACATAAATAAGGCTACTTTGAAGGGTTGCCTGAATTCCATATTTTCTTAAGAGGAAATGGAATTCCAATCGAAATATCTAATTCTGAGTAATAAGATCCAACTGTGAATCTGCCTTTATGATTTCTAGTCCAATTCCCAACGTCCTTTTGAAGAGGATCTGGATGAAATTCACTGTCTCTCAAGAAGCCTCAAATACTCCTCCGTCTCCCAATTGTTCAGATTTCTTCTGAATCTGGGACCCCAAGACCCCTCACCATTATTGAAATCATAGTAGGATTGTAGGAAGCTATTGATCCCTTTTTTTCCATAACTAAAGAGTAAATTCTGCTAAAGGTAATTGTAAGAGGCCTTTCCTCACACCAATGGTCCTTCCAAAAACTTTATGTCTTCACCAGGTCCAAGTTTATACTTGATGTGTTTTCTAAGCTCCTCCTTATTAGCCACAATTGACTTCCCAATTCTTGTACCATGACCTCTTTGAAACTCCCCTGGGAACTACACCGAATCTTCTTCATACTTCTCTGGGGACTATCTTTTTTCTACTGTAAATCTTCACAACCATTTGCCTTGGAGAACCTTGTTATGTCACATGAGGCTTCTAATTTGAAGACCACCAGACTCACGTGTAAGACTTAACCAAATTCCAATCTACTAAATGAAACTCCTAGACCCCTCTCTATCATTCCTTAAGTAGTTTCTAAATTTTATTTCCAACCTATGAGCCATAGAAGTTGGCACTATGAACAGGGTCATGAAGTAATTAGTCATATTCGCCAATGAGCTTTTAATTAGGGCCTGTCTAGCTTTTTTTATAGAGAAGAGAGGCTTCCCAAGAATCCAATCTTCTAGAGATTCTTTCCACCACAGGCTCCCAAGCAGTTTTAGATTTGAATTATGATCCTAAGGGAAGACCTAGGTAAGAGGAAGGAAATGTTGAAGTATATTAAAAGCTGTATCTCCTAATACCTTAAGGTTTTGGGAGAGTTGGTTAATTCACTCAACATGGTATCACATTAAAGCTAGGTCACGAGTTCGAATCCTAGTGGAAGAATTTTTCCGGATGCAGTAGTGTGTGCGTGCGTACGCATTGTGTCGACTTGCTTTTGGCTCCCCGAGTGTGTTCCTAGGAGAGACCAATGTTCCTCTTGAGGTTATGGGAGAGTTGATTAATTCAACAGGAAAGGACCCTATTTTACACCCCAAGACCAAAGCCAAATTTTTAGATGTTTTGAGTCTCTGTCACCCCAAAGAGCTTACTCTCTTTCAAATTAACTTTGAGCACTAACCCAGCCTCAAAACACTTCAAAATACACCAAAGATATTTCATAAAAAAAATACACCAAAGATATCATAACTTCCTGATTGACACATCACAGAATATCAATGTATAATATGAGTCACCGTAAGATACCTCACTCCCACCTCAAGGTCAACCACATAATCATTCCCTTCCCTTCTAATTATTTAACTCAAAGCCTCCGAAACCATGATGAATAAGAGGGTCAGTAGAGGATCTCCTTGCTTAAACCCCGAGAAAAACTAAAAAATGTGCTGAACTCCACTCACCAAAATGGAGAAACGAATTGTTCAAACACAAGACCAAAGCCAAATTTTTAGATGTTTTGAGTCTCTCTCACCCCAAAGAGCTTACTCTCTTTCAAATTGACTTTGAGCACTAACCCAGCCTCAAAACACTTCAAAATACACCAAAGATATTTCATCAAAAAAAATACACCAAAGATATCGTAACATCCTCATTGACACATCACAAAATATCAATGTATAATATGAGTCACTGTAAGATACCTCACTCCCACCTCAAAGTCAACCACATAATCATTCCCTTCCCTTCTAATTATTTGACTCAAAGCCTCCGAAACAATGATGAATAAGAGGGTCAGTAGAGGATCTCTTTGCTTAAACCCCAAGAAAAACTAAAAAACCTGCTGAACTTCACTCACCAAAATGGAGAAACGAATTGTTCAAACACAAGTCTTCATCCATTTTTCCATTTTTCCCCAAAACCTAATCTTCCTAACATATAGTCAAGAAATTCTAATTCACATGGTCATAGGCCTTTTCTTAATCTAATTTGCACAAGAGATAGATCTCAATTGATGTAGAACCAAAAGCTTTGATATCAAACAGATGCAGGACGACCTAGAGCCTTAGATGTCCAGCGGTTTATGTGCCTAAGAAGAATCTAAACAAGGTTCAAATAGGTTGGAAGTAACCCTCAAAATAGGGATTAAACGGATAAAAAGAAGGCAAATTCTGGAATTTCTAGTTGCAGGACAAAACTAGGACACCAAAGACAATAGGGTTAGGCTTCACCAATTAAGGTGAAACTTTGCAAGATTATAAGGTTATAAATAAAGATTTAACCCTTCAAATTTGAGCATGAACAGATTAGTAAAAGTATATAAAACAAGCAAAACTCAGGTCTATCCCAAAAAATCCAACGGAACTGAATTGTAGAAATCAGCTTAATAGACATAAGAAGATAAATAAAACAAGAAATAGAACTTTAGAACTTCAAGAGAGACTTGTCTTGTAATCTTGTGGTATCTTTGATGCATCTTTTCAATATGAGACGACATAAGAGGATAGAAGATGATGAAGAGAAGAAAGAAGAAGAATCGCCTAGAATCATTCTAAGGTTTCTAGGAATCACTCCTAGGGTTTAAGAAGCACTCAACCAAACAGTGGTAGCTGCGAAAATTTAATATTCATTCATTCATTCAAACTGGAGTTATAAGAACCATTTATATGTTCTAATAAGTGGGTGGTCCAACCCTATTTGACAACATTTCAAAACTGCCCATGCACAGAAAAGTGTGCAAAAAACCTATATAAACTCCTTACCAACTTGACCAAAACCTATGGTACTTTAAAAACTACTAAAATAAGACTCAAAGAACAAAAAACCTAATGTGTAGAGCCCTCTAACAAATGAAAATGATGAAAATATGCCTGATTACACAACAAACCATGTGAAATGTTGTCACCCATCAACCTATCGTTCACACACTATCAACTTATCATCCACACACTCATTTATAGTAAGACCTTCTTGATACAAAAGGCCCTTGTGAAGGTGAAATGTTGTCACCCATAGTAGGTTTTGACCGATGAGTCAAGGCTTTCATAATAAGCTTATAGACACTTCCAAGCTAATTGGCCCATTCTTGCAGTCAGGTTTTCCTCTCTTTACAAACCATGTGGTGCCCTGACCATCATTTAGCCAAGGCCAGCCTATCACCATTCGAGCCCTTCTCTGACCTGTCGATATGCCCTCCAATGCTCTGACAAAGGAAACTGTTCATCTCACGTCTTGTTGCTCCAAGCCCTACTTGACCAGCCTAAGAGTTTTTTCATTACATCCGCGATCCTCTTTCTGCCTTCAAGCATCTGAAATATGCTGGGGTTGTGAATGAGATAGCGTTCTTGATAGAAAATGAAGACTCATTCAGAAAAAACAAGGTTATTCAAGTTCTTTTTACCAAAGAAGTCCCGATCCCTTACGTCATCAATACCTACCAGTCAGTTGACAGCTCTAAACCAATCCAAGTACTTAACCAAGTCAGCCACCTTGGCACGCACACCATAACATCTCAAATAGTCATGGAGCTCTTGAAGCTCCTCCATCTAGCACTGAAAGCCAACATGCCTACAATGCAGTCCTCTAGCTGCTGCCTGAGGTATTAAATCCACTGACGCTTATGACCATAGCTTGCAGACTCCTTGAGTTGACTCCGCTCCTAAGCCTCATGAGTCGAGTCCTGTTGTTGACTCCGAACTATACCTGACCTACTGAGTCAAGTTGCTAACTCGGTAGACTCACTTGACTCAGGCCGATTCGTGTGACTCAACTGAGTCTTATAAACCGTAAAAATGACCCAAAGCCAAGTTGGAACACTATAAGAAACTCTTAAGTTTTTTTGAGCTTGAGGTTTGATGCAAACATTATAAAGAGGTTGTTGTATGAGCCAATCCATAAGAGATTGAAGTTCAAGATGGTGCCACAAGATGGGTTAGTTTAAGTGTTTAAATGGGAGGGATATATTTGTAATAAGGCCAACATTGTCATGGGTAATTTGAGTTTTTTAGTACAAGGGTATTTTTGTAATAAGGTATTGTTGTCAAGGGTATTTTAGTATTTTTAGTGAGTCAACAAGTCAAAGTGGAGCCTTTTTGGAGTGCTGGACGAAATTCTTTAGAAGGTTGTAATTTTGACAGCTTTTGTTGTAGAAAGTCAATGTTTTAGTTTTAAGCTTAGGAAAGTCTTAGGTATCAAGTAGGCTAGTTTCTTTTATCCTAGTCTCTGTCTTCTTCTTTCTCTATTTCTTCTTCTATCTTCGATCTTCTTCTCCTAGTTTCTTTTATCCCTTGTTCTCTCTTCTTCCTTCCTCCTTTCTTCTTTTTACCTCTTTTATCTCATTTTCAATCTACATCTAAGGTGCTGCCATCAATACCAACAAGGATGGAGTTGGTGAACAAAGATTCTCAATTGATTTATGAAACTCTATTAAAGAAGCATAGTAGGTTTGAGTTTTTATAATTTTATATGTCAAAACTTATCAGAATTTGATGAAATTTTGTATGGGAACACCTTTTTGACTCATCTAACACCTTGCAAATTTTTAGAAATTTTGACACACGAGCAAGAGTATTTTGGTAATTTCGTGGGTTTGTTCAGAAATTCCAGAATTGTCCTTTTGGGTTTTTTTTTTTTATCTTTTCTTCCCCTATCCTTTTCTAAACTATTCTAATTCCCTCTCCTTTATTCTCTTCTTCAATTCTTAATTATTTTTTTTCTATAATTGTGGCTACTTGGTTGTGTTTAAAGTTCAATTCTTGGTTCTTTACAATGTGTTCTTGCTTCCACATTTTCTCTTTGTTATTCAATTGATTTCTTGGCATTATCTTACATCAAGTTTGGGTATCCCCTCTGTTGTTCTGCATCAAAGTTTCTTTTCTAAATTCTTTAATAAATGAGCTTTCAAAGACATTCAAAACCTTAGAAGAAAGACAGTAAAGAACTTGGAAGAATGAAGGCTATAGTGGTAAGAACATTATACTTTAAACTTAAACTTCTAACCATATGAACCTGGACTTTGGAGATTTGATGATATTTTGTTTTTATGCTTATGTTGAAAAGTTGTATTTTGGTTTTTCAATATATTATTACTAATAGTTGTATTTTTACTTTAGTTTGGACTTTAGAGTTTACAATTAGTTTCTTTTACCTTACTATGGTATTAGACTATTAGTACTTCATATAATTTAATTTTGGATTTTCAAGTTATGCTACTGCAAAATACTTATATTTATCAAGAAAATGGGCAATACTTGAGCCAAGGTACTATATGTAATTTTTAAAATATATTTTTTTGAAAGATAAGGAAATATATTAAGAAACCAAACAGAAACAGAGGCAACATAAGACATGCGTTCAAGAACAAAACACCCAAGCAAAATAGGAAAGAAAAAAAAAAACATAAACAGAACAACAACGAACACAAAGAAAAAGAAAGTATCAACACTAAGACATTATGATAAAGGAGTCCCAATCAAACATCCAGCTTCCATAGCTAGGCCGAGCATCAACGCAGACATTAGTCGACCAATCAAAAAGGCATGAGAGGACATCATCACGCAATTTCTGATCTGGGACTGATGAGCCTTAAAAAATCCTCTTGTTTCGCTCTTTCCAAATAGTCCAACAAATTGCCGCAGGCATCACGACCCAGATCACCTTCCCTAATGAATTCTAGTGGTGAGGAGGTTGCCTTGGCCAACACCTAAATAAATCATGGATAGAAGCCGAGGGAACCCAAGGAACCCTAGCATAGGCTAAGAAAAAGTTCTAAAGGGCCGCAACTCTTGAACAATGAAGGACCATATGACTGACAGATTCACCATCACTTAAACACATGCAACACTAGTTTGGAGTAACAAGACCTGTGGTTATTAAATTATCCACCATTGGGGCATGATCCCACCAAAGTAGCCACATAAAAAACAAGACTTTTGATGGAATGAAAGAGCTCTAGATGAATTTGCTCGGGCAAGTGGCAGGTGCAGGGACACACAGAGCTTCATATATAGATTTGACAGAAAAACCCTTCTCATCAAGAAACCAGATCCTTTCATCCTGAAGATCCCCATCACCTAATGTACTCTTCTCTAAAAGAGCCAACAATCTCCCCATCTCCTCAGTTTCCCAATCATTAAGGTTCCTTCTAGGATGAATGTTCCACAAGCACCACACTCTGGATTTGATCATATGATCACGCACCGATCCCCTTTGGGAAGAGGCAAGCTTATAACATGAAGGAAATGAACTGCACAAGGCTGAGGAGAGCACCAAAAGTCATGCCAAAAAGACATGTTCTCACCATTGTTTACCTTAAGCTTGATATAATGGGAAAAAATGACGATTCCTTCGTTAATACCTCTCCAAACACCACAACCAAACGCACCAGAGGGAGCCCTAATCCCCTATTACTCCATCCGTGTTGCTCCTCACCATATTTTGTGGCAATCACTCTTCTCCAAAGGGCCTGACGCTCAACCCCAAACCTCTATAGCCATTTGTTTAGAAGGGCCCTACTCATCTCCCGAATAGACCGAATGCCCAAACCCCCTTGATCCACAGGCTTGCAAACAACATTCCACTTCACCCAATTAATCTTCCTTTGACCACAGTCCGAATTCCATAGGAACGACCTCTGAATTCTTTCAATGTGATTAACAACCGACACTGGAGCTTTGAACAAAGATAAAAAATGAATGGGAAAGCTCGAAAGAACACTCTTTATCATAATCAACTTTCCTCCTTTAGAAAGGTATCTCCCTTTCCAATTAGATAACCTTTTGCTCGCCCTTTCAATCACAGGATTCCAAATAGCCTTGGAAGAAGACTTACTCCCAAGTGGGAGACCGAGATAGGTAATTGGAAGCGGAGCAATCGAACAGCCAAGCACCAAAGAAAAATCTACAACATTAGCAATGGCATCAACCGGACTCACAGAAGATTTGCTCTGATTCACTTTCAAACCGTAAATACCATTAATCGTAAGAAGGATGCACCTCAGATTTCTTACGAACTCTAAGTCCCCTTTTAAGAGGAATAAATAATCATCTGCAAATTGAAGAAAAGGAACCATGGTGCCCCCCACAAGAGGGGAAAGACCCTTTAATAAACCAACAGACTCTGCTTTTGAAGTCATCTTGCCTAAAAGATCGACCGCCATGATGAACAAATAAGGGGATAATGGATCACCTTGCCTGAGCCCTTTCCACTCTTGAAGAATCCCTTTGGATAACCATTCGCTAGAATAGAGAAGGAAGGAGGAAACACAAATCTTGATTCAATTCTGCCATTTTATACCATAGCCTATCTGAAGAAGCACCCAATCCAAGAAAAGCCCAATTTACATGATCATATGCCTTTTCCATATCAATTTTACGAGAGAGGATTGTATTCGCTCTTATCTTATGCTCTTCTCTGCACCCTGTCAGGGGGAGGGGCACATCAGCACCGACAAGTGAAATGCACCCCCCCAAAAAGTGAGAATCACTTTTCGGTACTGATGTGCCCACCCCCTGACAAGGGGCAGAGAGGAGCATAAGATAAGAGTGGATACAATCCACTTTGCAATTTTACAGACCACTTTTGATCTCCCTGCCTTCATTGCAGCATCATACACTCATTTGCAATAAGAGAGTAGTCAGAAAGATGCCTTCCCGAAATAAAGGCATTCTACAAATTAGAAATAACAACCCCTAGAGTGGCTTTGAGGTGGATAGCTAGGGTCTTGGCCAACACCTTATACAGGCAACTCACCAGACTAGTAAGACGACTATCCTTGATCTCAGCCAACCCTTCTTAGGAATAAGAAGAGAGATAAAAGTTGCACTCAAACTTCTACACCATTGGTCATAAGAATGAAAAGCCTCAAAGGGAACCATAACCTCATTTCCCACGACATCCCAACAAATCTTAAGAAACTTGGTTGGAAACCCGTCAGGCCCTGGGGCCTTATCATCCTCCATGCTATTCAACGCAAATAGAACTTCCTTTTCCGAGAAAGGTCTCTCCAACCACCTTTGATGCTCGTTACTAATGACATCGAACTCTGCTCCTACCCGTACTGGTTTGAGGGGCATCGGTTTAGTGTAGAGTTTCACAAAGTACTGCTCAATATAATCCATGATCACCCATTGATCATGCGTCCAAACTCCGTCTACCTTTAGTTTACAAATAGAGTTGGTAGGTAATCTCAAATTAGCCATCTTATGAAAAAGTTTTGTTCCAATCACCTTCCTTGAGCTAGGTCGCCCTAGATTTTTGCCTAAAAAGATATCTCTTCCATACGCACCAACCCGTGGATACTCATCAATCGCTTCCTTCTTGACACAAAATTCCGCCTTAGAAAGTTGTCCCTCCATCTCTTTAGAATTCAACAAATCCAAAGTATGTAAGCAAGCATTCTTACGAGTCACCATATCTCCTAATTCCTCCTTTTTCCAAAGCAAAATTTTATCTTTAAGAATCTTCAACTTCTGCCCAAAAACAAAACTTGCGGCCCCTTCACTTTAATCTCAGTCCATCAGCTTTTCAATTTTTCCAAGAAACCTGGAAATTCAAGCCACATCAACTCAAATCTGAATGAACACGACTCCGAAGGCATATGATTAATCCTGAGCAAGATAGGAATATGATAATCTCCCAGGTTATGTAAAGCCTCTTGAGCAATAAAGGGGGCTTGTTACATCCAATCAGAGGAGTACAATAACCCATCCAGACAACTACTAGCCCTTCTCTCTTGATTAGTGGTCCAAATAAAATTTTCCCCATTAAGGGGAAGATCAACCAGCCCCTGGTCTTCAATAAACTTATTGAAACGGTGCATTTGAAGAGAAAGCCTAGACACCCCCAACTTTTCTAAAGTTAAGTGAGCTGCATTAAAGTCGCCACCCATACACCAAGGAACTTGCCAATCATTGCTGATCCTCAATAATTCCTTGCTAATCCTTACAAAATCAGGTTGATCACACAGCTCATACACATCCGTAAAGGCATTGTAACACCCTTCCTCAATATTCTTGCACAAAATAGACAATGAAAAATCCCTAATGCAAACATTGGACACCTCTACAACAGACGAATTCCAAGCAACCAAAATTCCCCCCAATCTTCCCATAGCGGGTTTATGAATGAACTTGAAAGGACGCCTTCCCCATAAGTTCGCTCCCATCTTCTTATCCTCAATCTGTAATTTAGTTTCCTGAAGAGTGAACACATCCACCTTCCATTTTTTAGTAGATCCTTTATTCCCTACCATTTATCCTCCTTTCCTAACCCCTTAACATTCCAAGTACAAATTGTCTTCATTATGATACACAATCGGTGGATGACAATCACTTATCCCCTTTCTTTGGCCTATCCCCTTCCCTCCTATTTAATGCCAGAGTGTAAGTTTTTCTGTTCACTGGAATAACTACCACTCCCACGACGACTCCCAACACCTCTAGCTCGTCTAGGACTTCAACTGCACCTCCTTTCAATTTCCCAGAACAAATATTCAATCTATTTCTTCAACCCTTCAAAAGAATACCCCATCCTCCTTTTGACCTTTGCCATCTTTTTAATCACCCAATTAGAAGATGGAGGAGGAAGCATCAAAAGAGGTTCCACGTCAGTGACATAATCTGACCCAGTATACTCACCTGAGTCTAGCACGTACCCAACCGGAGTCCTAGAGAAAGACTCATCGGTCGTTTAATCCCCCCATTTCCTGTCTCTTTGAACCCTATTTGAATAATCAGAATTCACCACCTGATCCTTGAAAGAATGATTGCTATTGTCAATGATAAACTTTTCATCCTCCGCCTAAGAGCCGCTGCACCCAGCTCCAGGCTCTCCATCATGGTCTGGCTAGGCCCCTTCAGAAAGATCCCGAGAGCTCCACCCATCGTCCTCTACATTAGAACACGACGAGTAGCAGGACACTTTATCTTTTCCCTTCCCCCTAGGCACCCCCTGTTGATGGTCCTGTTTACATCCACCTTTCTCAGAAGCAACTACCTCCCGGATAACAATCCCTATGATCGGATTCCCTGAGCCCAAGTTAGACAACATACCTATATCCTTCCTGGTCCGCCCTCAAGTCGGCCCCAACAATCCTCTTTACAACAATCTTCTTTTCTTCTCCATTGATAGGAGCTTTGCTTTTGTTGGGAGATCGCCATAGCTTTTACGTCACGATTCTGCTCAACATTCTTGCCATTCCAGACATTGGAAGAGTTGAAATGAGCTTTAGCAATGAACCAGATGTGACACCCTTTTCTCACCGAAGACTTGGTAATCTGCTTCTCCTCAGATGCCTACCTTGTCGAACATCTTCAGGTCCCCTGGAAGGAGGACTTCCATCCTCATGTCTCCCTCGAGCCCAATCGACAGGCCCAGGGCTCCTCATTAAGGATCGATCCCTCCTTAAAAAGGCTTCACGATTTTCTTCAGCCCATAGGCTACATGTGCTAATTTTTTTTTCTTCGAATTGGGCTTTGGCCTAGGCTTCCCAACTCCATTGGGCCTTAGAACCCCCGGCCCATAAGAGGGATTCTTAATGGTTCGTCCATCTTTAACCTGGTCTTCCTTAGCCTGATTGACCCACTAGTCTAACCTTCGCCCATCCTTCTTCCTCCTCCTAACCCTAGAATCACTTGAGTTAGATTCCGTCACCAGATCATCAAAAGGGTGAAAATGCAAATCCCGCCCAAGAGCATTCAGCCTACAATGCCTTTCACCGGCTACAACACCGGGAACATAGGACTTGGCATGCTTTTGTGAAGCCTTAACCTCACTAACAGAGGAATACCCAGGGATCTAAATCTTGCATAGCTGCACCTCGAAGACCAAGGTGCCATCCGAGACCCATACAACCCTAGGTGCATTGTTAGGCTTCCTCACTTTCAATCTAAACCATTCCATTGAGTCGGGATCCGGGGTGTCCACCTATAGCAACCCTCCACACTGGTCGCCGATCATACGAAAAGTAGTCAAGCCTCGCAAATGCATAGGCAGCCCGTAACCCCACACCCAACCATGACCATCCTTAGCCCTACTCTGGCTACAGGCGACAGTTGGATGCTACACATCCAACAACAAGCCCCCACCCTACCAAGTTTTGGCCCCTTTTTGCAAGAGACGGTCAACTTCTTGGAAACAGGGAAAATAGAAAATGAAAAGCCCCTTTGCCATCTTCCTCACCTGTAATTCCCTCTTCACCTTCCAAACCCTCTTCCCCCATTCCCGTAGGGCAGAAGTGCTTGGGTTATCCCCAACCACCCTTCCGATCAGGCACGATTTCAAACGATTAATTTGATCATGGACTTCCTCACTCCTGAATGAAATCAACTCACGACCATTAGCCATCTTGATCCTAGGCGTTGGACGTTTGGGCCAAGATAAACCTTCGACTATAGAATCACGATAGGATTTACCATGATTTTGCTCCCCATTATTGCAATGGTCCTTGCCTAGATCTTGAGAATGAAATCGTGAGAAATCCGAGTTGGCGAATCTTGCTTAGGACACCCACAAAGGCACCATAACTTTCCATGCACCACGTTGCTTTGTGCCTTGTTGACCGCTAAAATGATCCTTTTGAGCCAAGCCAAGTTCATGCTAAGCACCAGGAGAGGCACATATGATCAAAATGGTCGTAGGATAGCTTAATCTATCTACATTGTGTCGTCATTGTTGCACAATGCATTCTAGTGCATTCACATTTGTAAACCTCATGCCTAAGCTCAATGTGCAATGTTGCCCATGCCAGGGCCCCAAGCACCATCTCTAAAGAGTACCCAGCTCCCTAGTGAACCCTAAGCTCGTGCTCCAGGTTGTCTAGAGCCTCCCCTGACCACTGTCAAGGATCCAACCAGATCCAACCACTTTTTAAGCTCATGCAAGTCAAGAGCATGTTGCATGGCACGATGTTTGTCATGTCCATGCCTCTCAACATAAACTCATATGCATGCCAAGGCTTGTTTGCTTCCAAGCACACATCCCTTTTCAAGGTGTATGCTAGGTTTTTCATATATTGCGAGAAGGGAACGTTCACACTCTTGAAAAATCATATTTACCTATTTATGAAAATGCTATCGCACACCATTTATAGAAATGCCACTTTGCCAATGCCCAAGGCTGCCATGCCACCACACGTGCCAACTTGCTTGTTTGTGGCACTATGGTCTTTCAATTCCTTTGTCACTTTCCTTTTGGGGATTAATGGATATGAACATATTATTCTGATTTCTGTCAAAAGACTCTTTGAAAAACCGATCCACAACTTCTAAGAAATCTTATATGACAGTTGTCCAACACTTTTGGTAAAAGATTGAGAAACCACATGGACCTAGAGATTTGGCCCTTTTCATTCCTTTTATCAGCCCTCAAATCTCTTATAAAAGGGGGTTCCACCCCTTTCCCTTGTCGAGATGCTTTTGAAATCTTGGCCATTCTGTAGAGGTCTAAAGAGATGAGGTTCAAATTACAACTGATCATAGTATCTCACAATCTCTTGTCTAATCTACTTTTTTTTTTTTATGAATAAAATACTTTATTAGAGAAGAAAGGGGATGAGGCATCCCCAAAAAAAAGGAGAACAAGAAAGGGGAGGGGGAAAGAAGAAAAAAAACCCTTCGCTAGCTTGGGTTACATTCTATAATCCCATTCCATTCCTTTCTAAGATCCACGGGCTGAATATGTGAGCAGCCCTTACAAAGAGAAGCCCACCATACAATCTTCTCTTTAACCTTATTATAAATTTGAAAGGAAGGCTCCGCTATGCCCTTAAAGACCTTGTTGTTCCTTTTCAGCTAATGGACCACCATACAACTGAGGGAACTAGCCTCCATATCATATTTCCTCTTGGACTCAGCGCCTTGGTCTTCCACACTTGAATGATGGTGGGCAAATTGGGGAGGAGGCACCCAACAAAGCCCTAAATCCCTGACCACCCTACACCAAACTGTTTAGGATTTTCCCTAATCTCAGGATCGTGAGAAAACAAAGAAAGTAGAATAAAAATCAAGAACGAAGAACAAAACACAGAAAACACCAGATTTACGTGGTTCACTCAGCTTGGGCTATGTCCATGGAGTTGCTACAATTTTTCACTATGATCGAAGAACAGAAAGTACAAGACGATTCAGTTGTAGAATTAGGGCTACACTGTACAAGTGTAAAATTGCCATAATACCCCTATTAAAAGTGTACAGTACTATCAGGCTCCACACTTCCCATCACAAACTTCACATGCAAGGGGCAATGAATAAGAACATGCCATGCTGACTCCCTAGTTTCGTAGCATAGGCTGCATACATGGGTGAGGTGGAGCCCTTTCTTTTGCAATATGTCAATAGTTAAGATCTTTCTAAGGGTTGTAGTCCATAAAAAGAACTGAATTTTTGGGGGGACTGGACCATACCAAATATCCTTCCAATGGAGATGAATCCCTATGGCAGTATCCAACCAACACATGACTTAACTAAGAAACTCTTATCATTGCTTGCTGCCCAAATCCTTCTATCCCTCTTACTCGGATATATAGGTACCTCCCCAATCCTTTCCAATATTGAGGCAATGGCTTTAATCTCCCAGTCAAATGCAGATCTCGTAAGAGTGGGCTGCCAAATGGGTCTGCCTTGAAAAAAATCAACGTAATATGCCACCATCGCCCAGGGGTTTGAAGCCAAAGAAAAAATCATTGGGAATTCCAACTTGAGCAGTATGTTTCCACACCACAGGCTGTCATTTTCCCATTCCCCACTACCCACCTCAGACCCTCCTTATATTTATCAAACAACTTCATTAAACCCCTCCAAGGATTTATCCTGATTGTACCCCTTGTTTGTCAAAGCTCACCAGCCCCAATAACCTCATATTTCAAAGCCACAATGGCTTCTCCAAATGCTGTCATCCTCTAACTCAAATCTCCAAAGATGCTTACAAAGTAAATCTTTGTTCATGAGATCCATCCTTCTAATCCCGAGCCCTCCCCTCTGCTTAGGAATACACACCTGCTCCCAATCCACCAAATGCTGTCCCCAATCCACCCCACCCCCTTTCCAGAGGAAGTTTCTTTGAAGTTGCTCTATTTGCTAAGCCACTTGCTTAGGAATCACAAAGAGAGATTTGTAGTAAATCGGAATACTTGCCAATGCCACCTTTATTAGCATGAATCTCCCACCTTTTGAAAGGTATATAGCTTTCCATTCCACTAGCCTCCTTCTAACTCTATCCACCACCGAGCTCCAAGTGTCTTTCTCTTAAACTGTGATCCGAGAGGAAGACCCAGATAGGTAATAGGAAGATGTGTTGTTTTACAACCCAGATCTGCCGCCAATTGGTCCAAGTTAGGAACCACTCCTACAGTTATTATGGAACTTTGGATACATCTCAATAGACGAATCTGCCTTTGTGAGTTGTTGCACAAGATAAGAGTATCGTCTGCATTCGCTGCCCATCATCTCCTTGTTTTGGATCCACTAATCTCCCATCAAGAGATCATGAATATGATTTGATTTTTTCTGCACACTAACCATTTTATGGAAAATTTTGGTATTTCTATCCCTTTCCTCCAGTTGCAAAACCTTTGTCTCCAATAAATTTCTTCCTGAGAGACAATTGAAACTCTTGGGATTTTAATTCTATAGGGGTCTGAGATATCATGAGAAAGGATATATTTGATAGACTTTTAGGGAGGTGTTCATACTTTATAGTGCCAAGGGGGGGACTAGAAAATAGGGCCTGGTTGTGTCTAATGGAAACTTCTCTTCCAAATCTTTGTTAAAGAGTTTTTTAATACTGTCTAGTGATTGGTTTTTTCACCACAAAGTTTTGTGGAAATTTTTTTGCCCTCTTAAGGGCCCACAAAAATGCGAACATGAGCGATCCGCTTAGAGAAAACACACACAAAAAAAGGTTTTTTCTCACCCATGTATGTGTAATGTGCAAGTGTAGGGGGATGTGTAAATCACTTTTTGCTAGAAAGATTTGATGCCGCCCGTTGAATCTCTTTGGCTTAACCTATGTTGTGTGAGACGACATCATTGACTTCTTTTGCCTTATTTGGAGAACAAAGCCAAGTACTTGTGGAGATGTGCATTAGTGTCAAGGAGAGGAATGTGAAGCTATTTAAGGACAGGTTTTTATTGGGGCAGTATGTGCTGGAAGGATGGATCATTATTAAAGTGGCACATTGGTGCTCTGTAGTTGATTTATTTTGTTGTATTTCCATGAATACCATGGTGAGATACTGATTTCTTTTAATTTGGATGCTGATCTCTTGCAACCCAGGTCTCTTCTCAGTCCTTGCTTTCACTTTCTGATGTGGACATGGAAGCAAGGTGGGGCTCACACTTGGCTTTGGTGGGGTTCACGCATGGAGGCAAGCATGGGCGATGGAATAGAAGTCTTTATGGAGGATTTGGTAGAGTTTTAGGAAGTTTTATTGACTTTATAGAGGTTTTTTTTTTGTGTTTACTAGAGTTAGGACGTACTTGGAATTTTAGTTTTTTATATAGGACATAAGGGAGAAGTATTGAACAAAGCCTATTAGGGCTTGGTCGGCGAAGAGGGAGAAGGGGGATGATTTTACTTCAAGTTTGTTTATTTATTTTTATTTCTAAATTGTGTAATAGAGAGAGATACCCTAACCTAATCGTGGGATTATAAAAGGGATGGGGGTCTCTTCTCTCTTTTTTCTTTTTTTTAATGAATTAAGAAAATTAAAATTTCCTGGTTTTCTCTTCTCTACACGAG
>JAOXJP010286116.1:0-19146 GCA_025762735.1 Platanus orientalis | reverse complement strand
TAGGCACTTTTGGAGACAATTTTTCATTCACTCATTGATGGTTTTGAGCATCCAATCATATGGAGTTATTCTCCTCACTGAGGTGAACATAAACCCATATGGACCCACCTTAAATGACATATGGGTCCCACTTTTATTTTAGTTCAAATACAGCCACCCAATCAGATTTTTACACAGAAATCTAGGTACAAAAATCTGGGTGTGCTTTTCTAAACTATTTCCAACATCTGCAAGCTCCCACATTTCTCAAATTTAGTTTCAATGGAGTGGATTTAGGTTCGGGCTAATGGGAAGATCCTTGAGCTGTCTGTTTAGACGAAATTGTTCGTAACAAGGAAAGATGAGGAGACCACCTTGGGAAATGGTAGCAATATAAAATATGGAAAAATCATATAGGAAAATGTACACACTATCTGACTATATTAACAAAACCTCAAGTTGACTCTTTGATTCTCCCGAGTTGACTTCACTCTTAATCCTCATGAATCAGGTCATAATGTTGACTCCAAACTAAATATGATTTACCAAGTCAAATTGTTAACTCAATTAACTCATTTGATTTGGACTCTGTGACTCAACCAAGTCTTGTAAACCTTAAAATGATCTAAAGTCAAGTTTGAACATAATAAGAAACTCTAATTTTTGGGGTTAGGGGTTTCTATCCTAAATTCTCTAATAAATGAATTTTCAAATGCATTCAAAGTTTTAGAAAAAGGAAATATTAAAGAATTTGAAAGAATTAAGGCTAAAATGGTATATATATATATATATATACTTTAAACTTAAACTTCTAAGCATATAAACTTGAACCTTGGAGGTTTATGGTATTTTGTTTTTGTGTTTATGTTGATAAGATGTACTCTAATTTGTCTATATTAATACTAATAGTAATACTCTTACTTTAGTTTGAACATTAAAATTTTACAATTAGTTGCATTTACCTTGTTATAGTATTAGACTATTGATAGTTTATATAATTTATTTTTGGATTTTCAAGTTATGATATACAAAATATTTATATTTATCACAAAAAAAGACAATGATTGAACCAAAATGCTATACGTAATTTTTTTAATATTTAAAAATATTAATTATATTTAAAAATAAAAAATAAAAAATATCATGACTCCCCAAGTTGACTACAATAACTCCCGAGTCAAGTTGATTCTTTTTATCCAAATCAAATCAAAAATCCAAGTTGCCAAACCTTGTTTTAAACAAACATAAGGAGAATTGGACCGATTGACCATTTAGATCATGAGTTATACATGCAACCCAACCATGAAACGGGTTTGAATTAACAAATTGAACCCTATATTATTGGGTTGGGTTGGCGGGTTTGGTTAGGAATTGTGTTATGGAAGCTGACACCCAAAGTTGAAAGATAGAATATGCAGTGGAGGAAAATTCAATAAATTTATCAAAGCAGATGTTTTGTGATAAAAATGCCTTCGTAGTGTATATGGTGAATTTTAAATAGACATGTTGCTTTTTGGGGTAAAAGGATCTAAAAAAGTGTTCAGTTGAAAAAGTAAGTGATCAATAAAAGACATCAAATTCAAAAACACATCATATACCAATCAATGGCACGTCTTTAGAGGTCTGTCTCAAAACAGACAATCATTCCCGTAAATTTATTCATATTCACTTATAATTTATGCTGCAATGGGATAGATTAAGTGGGCAACTGTAAGGTTGTTCATGAACTTGACTCGTCATGAGATGAGTCTGATCATTCAATTGAACTTGTTTGAGAAAGTGAGCCTAAGACCAGCCACTTTTGGATCAACTCATTAAGGGTCTTACATATGTATTTATTATATTATATATTTAATATTAAATATATCTTTAAAATATTTATATAGATATAATTCTCATAATATGGGTTGTTGGACATGTTTAAACTTAGTTATATATTTAGCCTTTAAGAGTGGGTTTACCTTTGGCGTATGGATTGTTGGACATATTTCAACTTAGTTATATATTTAGCCTTTAAAAGTGGGTTTAGGTTTGGCCTATGGGCTGTTGACTTTAAGATTAGGGCCTACAGTAACCTTGGTAAGTCAAGCGCAACATCTCAGACTCGTGACAAACCTGTACCAAGCCTAAGCTTGGTCCTCGTATGACGAACCTGTACACCCCTAGCAACTTGTAATGGGAGGATTTAGTAAAACATAAGTGTGATTTGGGTTAGGTTTGGCTTTCATATAATAGACATGTAATAGGTTTGAGTTGCATCAATCCTGAATGTATGTTTACAAGTTGTCTTTTATTTATTTATTTTTGAGAGCTTGTATTCGCATTTCACGTTTTTGTCACTTAACTCTGTTCCAAAAATACTCTATCCTAAAATGACAGTTATAACTCTAATGACATTAAAAAAAAACCAATATTTAATAACAAAGTTTGTAAGCACACCTCCACACCACCTCTTCTTCTTCCAAAATGTCTCTTTCTCCTTCTCTCAATTCTTCTCTATTTAGGGCTATCTAACACCCAAAAAAAGTCACACATTTAGATTCTCAAACAAGAACTCAATCAATTGAGTTTTAAGAAAATAAAACGGATCGAAACGGAAGCCTCCAAATAAATAAAAAATTCAAGTTTTGAAAACTTTTTTTTTTCTGTAGTGTTTGGCATCACAGAGCTGAGCATGTTTTAGCCTATTCGGCATTATGATGTCAAATGGGTTGTTCGGCGTCATGATGTGATGCCAAACAGGCCTAAAAGGCGTTCAGCCTGGTAAGACCGAATAAACTGCCGATTTACAAACAAAAAAAACTCTAAAAATTTGGGAAAAAAAAACAAAAAAAAAAACAAAAAAAAAACAAAAAAAAAAAAAACAAAAAATTTGAAACAAAAACATGATTTCTTGAAAGTAGGTTTACTTGTCGTTGTGAATCGCCGATGACACCAGTTGAAGAGAAGGAACACTGTTGGAAAAAGAAATAATGAAGAAAATGAAACATAAACGCTGATTAGAGGGAGGTGTGCATAGAAAACTTAGTAGGGAGGGGTTTAACAAAAAGAATGGTACAATTGGAATTTATGGAAGGGGTGCTTAGAGATTTTGGAGGTGTGCTTACAAAATAATGAGGTGTAAATAAAAACTCCATTATTTTTGGATAGTCCCATGGGAATGCAATGGGAGAAGCAAACATTGACACACAACTATCGACATTTATGATGTCCAATAGGCTTGAATCTATGATCTCTCTTTAAGAGCGGCAGTGCCACAACCACTAAGACAATGTATATATCTTCCTATAAAAACATAGAAATTCATAAGAGAGAATCAATTCGTAAGAAAAAATGCAACCTATTGTCATCCCTAATCTCCTTACATCGGTCTCGATTTCTTTACATCCCCTCAAAACCTCGAGTTTAAATCATTTCATACCTAACAAGAGAGACATCAGACCAGTACCAATCGATGTGACACAATGCCTGACAAAAGGTGTCTAGGTAAATACACTTGGAGGCTATAGTAAATACATGGCAATTTTTGTGTATGGGAGCACATTTCGTGTCCAAGATAGTGTCCAGGGAATCAAGTGACTTCATTTGGAACAAAATGGGTGGGAATTTGAAATTTCAGCTAACCCTACCCATTCTATTCCATGTGAAGACGCCTGGTGTCCTGGACAGAACATCTATTTCGTTTGTGTATTTATTAATAGGACTGTGTTTAGGGCCAGGCCAGCCTGACCCTTGCCCGGCCCGAGATATGGCCTGAAAATGCCCTGCTTGAGCTTAGATTCAAAGGGACCCTAGTGTCACAAACTCAGCTTATCCAAGCTCTTAAGACCGTGCGGCACTAGTGCTATGCCCGCTTGATGATGAGTCAGTCTAGCCCACACCCACACTTGGTGTCTAGAACACAAGAAGACACTTAGGAAGGAAAGGAATGGAAAGCTTTATTGCTATCCAAGAATGCTTACAAGGCTTACAATGCTTAAGAGCTCAAATCTCCTGAATTGTTTGCAAATGAGGGGGTCTTCCCATTTTATAGGCCCCCAAGGGTCCCCTTAACCCTTATGATCAATCTATTTGTCCTTCATCCAATGATTAGGACATTTCTAGAACCTTTCTAAAGTTGTATCCCACCTCTTCATGTGAAATTCTCTAGAAACCATCTAGAGGTCTCCTTACATTTTAGAGCCTTCTATACAACTCTACAACTCTCTTCATATTTCCATAGTCTTCTCCTAACATCTAGAGTCTTCCAGAGACATCTAGACATTTCTTGAATTTTCCCCAATGTTCTAGAACCTTTTAGAATCATCCACATGGTTCTAGAACCTTCTAGAATCTTGTAGAACTCTCTACAACCTTCCGGATCCTTCTAGATTATTCTGGATTCTTCTAGATTCTTCTAGATACATTGTCTTTAATACACTGAATTTACTAGTGAGGGTTCCCAAAGCCTCTCATTACCATGCAGGGCGTGACAGTATGCTCAAGTTAATGACTGGACTTAAGGTTGGGCTGTTCTTGGACCAACCCTGGCCCGTACGAAGATTCGAAGCTGTGTAATATATATGTACATAGGTTTCTTAAAAGCAAGTAGTTCTATATTTTAAAATAATGAGTCTTTGCATAGATTTATTAGAATTTTAATACAATAATGGGTCTTGGGCCACTCCGAAGCCCTGCTTCGGATCTAATAAGGCTCGGCCCAGAGCCAGCCCATGCATAGCCGTACCCCTCTTGTTTGTTTATGATTTTCTTCACCCAATAATCAGCTCAAGTACTGAGCGTACTGCATGAACAAAAATACAAAGACAAAAAAACTCATTTTTGGTTCATGCAGTACCCTCAAGTGCTTGAGCTCTTTCTTTACCTGTATATTGCCAGGTACCCATTTGCTGAGACGCTGCCGGGTTTTGGAATGCTCTTCCTTGGGTCGATTTTCCCACTTCCACATAAGGTACGTGAAGCAGATCATCCCATCTGAAAAACCCTCGTTTAGTTTCTAACTCTACCCGTGTTGGATATAATTTTTTTTTTTTTAATCTGGAACGAATTTTGTTTTGATTACAGTAATTCTTGAATTTCTACTCTTTTATTTGAATCTCTGGTTTCTCTTTGGTTCTAGGGATGAAGAAACTAATGTGGTGGAGAAAATGCTAGGGCTTCTGTTTGAATCCAAGGTTAGAAATGTAGTCGTAATTTTTTTTCTCATTTAAATCTGAAGAAGAAATTAAATTTCGCTTGTGGTTTCAGAATCAAGAAAGTTGTGAAGTTCATTAAAATTTAAGGTTGTTTGGATTGAAATTGATCCAAAAAAGAGGGACATTTAGAAGGGAAGTAAGAGAACATTGAAGCTTTTGTCTTAGGGTTTATAGGATTTCTCTTCATTCTATAACGATGTCTGTCACAGCAGGAGTTAGCGATACAATAATTGCAATTAGGGATAAACTTAGAGGGAAGATAGGACAAACCAAGGTGAAGAGGTATTGGCCTGGTAGAGCCCCTGAATGGGCAGATGATGCTGATGAAGATGGGGATATTAGGATGGCCAGGGCAGTTGCCTTGGAGAAGACCTTTCCTAGTCAGGAAGATGATTCAGATGTTGTTAGGAAAGATGAACCTCGGCTGCATCGATTGGCCTAGAGTAGGATAGATAATCGTGAAGAAGTGAGAGCCGATCATCGCCGTATTCAGCAAGCTGAGATTGTTTCAACTGCGGAGGAGGAAAGCAGAAGGCAGGAGGGTTTAGATGCAGAGGAGGATGACGAAGATGCTTTGGAGGAAAGGAGAAGAAAATTAAGGAGAAATTGCTTCAGAGGCAACAAGAAGAAGCTCAGCTTCTTCCAGAGGAAAATGAGGAGGAAGTGGAGGAAGAGGAAGAGGAGGAATTTGAGTATGAGACTGACTCTGATGAAGAAGTAATGGGTATTGCTATGGTGAAGCCTGTCTTTGTCCCTAAGACAGAGCGGGACACCATAGCTGAGCGTGAGCGGCTTGAGACCGAAGAAAGGGCCCTTGAAGAATCGGTGAAAAGAAGATTGGAAGAGAGAAAGGTTGAGACGAAGCAGATTTTGGTTGAAGAGATCAGGAAGGATGAAGAGATTCAGAAGAATTTGGATGTGGAGGCCAATATTGCTGATGTTGATACTGATGATGAGGTTAATGAGGCAGGGGAGTATGAAGCTTGGAAGGTCAGAGAGATTGCAAGGATCAAGAGGGATAGGGAGGACCGGGAAGCAATGTTAAAGGAGAAGGAGGAGATAGAGAAGGTAAGAAACATGACGGAGGAGGAATGGAGGGAATGGGAGAGGAAGAATCCGAAACCTCTTCCCCCACCCAAGCAGAAATGGAGATTCATGCAGAAATATTACCACAAGGGTGCTTTCTATCAGTCGGCTCCAGACGATTGTGCTGCAATAGCTAGCACAGATAATATCTACACTCGTGATTTCTCTTCTCCAACTGGGGAGGATAAGATGGATAAAACAATATTGACCAAGGTTATGCAAGTCAAGCATTTTGGGCGTAGTGGGAGGACCAAATGGACCCATCTTGTCAATGAAGATACAACCGATTGGAACAATCCGTATGTCTACTTTCACCCATATACTGAGATTGTTGGCTTTTTTTCTAATTATTTCTAGAGTTATCTTTGTTATTTAATATCTTTCTCATTATTTCACATCAAGTAGATCTCTATTACTATGGTGGTTGGCTGTTTTATCACCTTATGTTTTATTACATTACCATTATTTTTTATAATCCTAATGTTAGTTGCATGTTATATTAAATTCTGTGTACACAAGATTATGGAAGAAACCTGGGTATTTGGGCGGATGATTGTCAACTATATTTCTAAGTTGTGCCTCGTGCATTTCAACAAATTCTTGACAGTGTAAGCTGCCCAAATACCCCTGTTGGAAGGGCAACAGCTCAAAAGATTGCATTGATTTGATAATCGTAATGCTGTACTATATGGGTGTTGTTGTCAGATGCTGTTATAGGGAAACTAACTTTGTAATGGGTAGGCTAGCTTGTCATGGTCAGAATTTCAATACCTGTTTTGAAGCTCCAAATTTTGTTAGAGGTCTTCGGTTTGAAGATTTCACTGGACTACCTCAAGCCTGTACCATTTTCTGATGTGAATTGCTTTTCTTCTAATTTATACGAGCATTGTTCCCAACTACGGCCAAATAGATAGGATTATGTGTTGTGCAATTTTACACTAATACATATCCAAGGATTGCCTTAACATTGGATTGTTAGGATTGATGAATATGCGGAGCATATGTTTGAACTGTATTCCCCTCAGATGTTTTGGGTGTATATATGCATAGATATCTATATAAGATTGTGCTTTCATTAAGAATATACTCAATATTGTCCATACATTATAGTATTATACATTGCAGAATGGATCAGGTAATTCATATATTGGATAGTCATGAGGCTCCCATTGGACGATGTGACTATCAATGTTCAAAGTTTTGATTTTGATGGATATCTCCCCTGGGAAGTTATGGAAATTTCGGTAGACTGTTTAAAAATATTAGAAAATCTATGGATATTAGGGACATATTAGGAAAAAAGTAAAATTTGCAATGAAACTTTAAGTAATGTTAAAATAAGCATGATACACACTCAAGATTCAAAAAACTATAAAAATCCATCTATGTCTAACTAGTAAGAGATGAATACAGGACTAACATAGGTGTAGTCATGCTGGTGTGAAGATCTGGTTCACTGCCATTCAGAATTTATTTATTTTTATTTTACATCAAGGGTCATATACACAAGTATATGACAAAAACTGTTGTATCATTATCCTTCAATATGATATGGAGTTTCAAGCTTGCTTGCATGACTACTTTACCTTATATTTTATCCTAATATAGTCTGTCTATAAACAATTTTATATGACAAAGATGTGCAATAGTTTATTCGGCACGCACCTCTGATTTTGAACTTTATTGATAATTTCTCTGTTCATTTTTCAAATATGTTATTTTTAATTATTTTATAATAAAAAAGGTAAACAATATTATACAATACAAAGTATTGAAATGGATATGTCATTTTTGTTTTAGAGTCAATAAAACCAAAAAATATGGCAAAAGAATGGATTGGGGCTGGATATTAGCTTAGATTGGGCAAAAGAGATCCCATTGAAAGTATCAATATCATTGAAATATTTATATAATCTTCCAGTGATATTAGCATTTATTGGTGAACTTTTGGCGAACGTAGCAAAATTTGTCAAGTTTTGCAACTATTCATCTGGTATTTCTTTTTTCCACCCCAAAAGGTAGGGAAAATTTTTGCTAATTTTTGTAGAAATTGTGAACCATGATACAATGCCTAACCAACATAATGCTTGTGTTTATTTTATTTATATACTTGTTTTTATTGCTTGTGTTCATGTTAACATCCAATAGAAGCCACAAGCTGTCTTCAATATATTCCAAATTTCGGGCACATAAGATGGGTGAGCTTGATCATGTGAAGTCCTTGCTTTTAGTGTAATTAGTTCTTTGAGATGATTTAGTAATGTAACTTCTATTTATTCTATAATGCCTTGAATTATAATTCAAGTGTAAAATTCCACTGTAAGTTTCTCTCTTGAGATTGGTGTTGGGTATTGATACAGATGGACATACAATGATCCTCTTTGGGCAAAATACAATGCTGAAATGGCGGGAATGAGCACACCAATAGCAAAACCGAGAGGAAGCAAGAAACTGAAGGATTGGGAGAACCATTGAGCAGAACTGGTGACATTGCTTGGTAGAATTGCGACTCAGATGTCAATCCCTGGTGGCTGTTATTGAAGCAATAATTGAGTGTCATGTAGCTCAATGCAGGAGGATCCAGCTCAATAAGATGTCATATTTTTAAGCATGTATGGTAACTGAAATGAAATTTCTTCATTCATCTATACAACGGCATGGAATTTTCAATTTCAATAGCCCAGGAAAAGAATATATTGAATTTTTATGCTTCGTATCCTGATTGAAACAGTCATCTTCACATATGTAATTGGGTTTGTGCTTGATGATCGTGCAGATGTGCCTAGTGGGTGTTGGGTAAGGTTGAAATTTCTGTTGTGTAAGGGGGGATTTAGCGGACTGGATTGGTTCTCTCTTCCCTGTAATGTTTTTGTAACCCATAGATGATTCACAGAAATGAAATGAATCATTATCCTTTATAATTGATTATAAATGATTTGCTATTCAGTGCCACTGGTTCAGCGATTGGTAGTTTAGACATGGTGATATAAACAGCTGACAACATGGATTATGATGCTGGGATTCCATTTGAGAAGGCTATTGTGGGTTAGAATTTATTCTATAGGCTATTATGGAGCATGGTTTTAAATTTTTTTACAGAATTTGAGACTTCCAGATTTTAGTCAATACCAAAAAAATTGGCATTTTGAGTATTCATCCAATTATTATATATATATACAACATTTTCATTATTTTTCTAAACTTTCATACAAATAAAATTAATACATTTCAGTTTTGAATAGGGCCAGAAATGATGGTGCAACCAAGATTCAAAAATGTTTTACAAGAAGGGGAAAGGGAAGGAAACTAGTTTGAGAAATCTCTCTCTAGTCACATGCCCGAGTACAAGTGACATGCATAGACCATATCCAATATACCCTATGTTATAATTCTCTGCATATCTCGCCATTTTTTCCAATTTTTTTAGATATTAAATATTTTGTTTTGTCAATTTTTTATTTACTTATACACCTTAATACAACATTATAAAAAAGAAAAATAAACTAATAGAATTTAAACTCACCTCAACTATTAAAAATAAAAATCCTTATACAATTAGTGGTTCACATCTTGAAGAGTTTTTTTAGACCAAAATTCTCTATTCAATACCAAGAAATAAACATTCTCTAGCGCCTCTCTGTCTCTCCACAAAAAAAAGGATCCAACTGTTCATGTGATAAGTGCAAGTGAGGATGATTTTGGGCATAGCAGATCTTTTGGTTGGACCTCCCAAATACTATACTTTGGACTGTTATGTAACCGTTGTACCCTAGAGGCCCTTACTACTTAGGTATGGTTAGCACCGGTGACCATCCTATGGTGCCCCTACATACATTTTCATATCTAAAGCGCTAAAGCACGGATTATATAGCCCAGATTTGAGGTATTTATGTAGGTTTGAACTCAGGTGGTGGGGTATATATATATATATATATATATATATATATATAACGGAGGTATTCCAGCCTCTGTGTGCACCTGACTAAATCCTTGGGGTCCTTGGGGCACATGTACTTCTTGCCTCTCCCACGCACTGGATAAATCAGTTTTTTTACACCTGGGCAAATGGCTCCAAGGGGGTGCATTTTGAATTCAGGACCTCCGTTTCCTGAAGCGTGGTCCTTGCCAACTCCGTTTTCCCTTGGGGTTTTAACCATTAGGACGGCAAGGATTTTCTTTGCCGATGCTATCCTCCACCGAGGTCAAGGGGCGGCCACATCAGCATCAGAAGTGATTTACACATGCCCCCAAAAAGTGAAAATCACTTCCGACGCTGATGTTTCCATCCATTTGACTCTCAGCGGAGTTTAGAGGAGGATAGGGTCGGCGTATAAAATCCAAGCCGCCATTAGGATGGCTACCACACAAAATAACTGCTTATAGACATGTATTCTTGACCAAGAAAGCAATATACAAAATTATAATTAAGATTTTAATATGGTTTTGAGCTTTTTCGTATGGCCACTTGGACTTGACTAACATCATGGCAGGACCCGTATTGCAGGAGTAGACAACCACTTTGCACTGCATATAGGGAGATTTGACCCCTAGCCTTTTCTGAAGGAAGGATGATGCCACAGCTACCCAAGCATGGGGTTTTTTAAAAATCAGAGCATAGGTATACAACTGATGTGATAACCAACTACACCACGATACCGATAAAGGTGATTTTCAATCGAAGAATGATTGTCTCTGTTGACTCAGGCCTCTGATTGACACATGATGTGTTTTTGAATTTGGTGTCTTTTTCTTTTTTTCTTTTTTTTTTGTTTCTTTTTTTTTTTTATTTTTTGGTAAAGATAGACTTTTATTTATAATTGAGGTGGATTACATGAACTCATGTCATTTGTCAGGCTTCGTAAAGCCAATGTGGTGGAATGACATTCCCTCCATTTGTTTGCCCGTGATTTCCATCATCAGCTAGTTTGTCAGCTATTTTATTTTTGAGTCTGCTTACATGATTAAAGACAATAGAATTAAAGTTAGATAAGAGGTACTTGCAATCTGCTATACATATTTTTATTTCTTTATGACATTCCTCTTAGGGTTCCTATAGAGCTTGAATGACAATCAATGAGTCTCCTTCAATGATAATTTTCTTTACATCTAGGTCATTTGTTGTCCTGATTCCCATAAGAGCGGCTTCACTTTCAGCTTATAATGGTGATTGTGTTTCTCTTCTACTGTTTCTAGTTGTTATCATTTATCCCTTTGTATTTCTGATTATAATGCTCATTCCAACCATTTGTTTTTCCATTGAGAATACGCCATTGAATTCAGCTTTAACTAGTCATCATGTGGTGGGTCACATCCCTCTTTTTCTCTACTCATTTCATTTGTATTCTTCGGAGGATTCATAGCTTCTAGTTCTTTGATCAATCTGCATGCATTAATTAGAATGGGATCTTATTTTTCCATGTAAACCAGCAAGTGATTGTTATTCTTTCGCATATCAATTTTCTTTCATTATTTGTTTACTCAAGTAGTTTTAGCCAAAATTTCATCCATTCTTGGAAATTATTGTTTTTATCATGATTGTTTCTTATTGTGATTTAGGATGTATACCACACTTTGTCAATAAAGGGACATGTTATCAATCCATATAAGATGGTTTCCTCTTTTTAATTATACAAGGGGCATTTTGTGTCTATATTTATTTTCTTTTTCCTTAGGCTCCATCTCATTGGTAATGCTACATTACATGCCTTCCAAATGAACATTTTAATTTTTGGGAGGATATTAAGGTTCCACATTTTATTCTATGAAAAATTATTGTGTGTTTGGTTATTTTCTATATTTCTTGTATTATCATTATTTTGTTTATTATTATTATTTTCCCTATTATTGTTGTTTGTATTGTTATTATTGTGTTCATTATTATTGTTGGTATTAATACTATTATTACTGTTATTTTCATTATATGATATATTATTATCTTGGATATAGTAATTATTTTCATTATTTTTGTTACTATTACTTGAGTTGTTTCCATTGGTATTATTATTATTGTTGTTGTTGTTGTTGTTGTTGTTGTTGTTATTGTTATTATTAGTGTTATTATTATTGTTGTTGTTGTTTTTGTTAATGTTATTTCTTATTCTAATACTCTTGTTATTATTATCTATATGGCAATTAATAGATACTTCTATGAAAAATCCTGATTTTACCATATATATGCATTTTTTATTGTTACTCCATATTAATTCATCTTCATGTAGGTTTTCACTTATGAATATCTTTTTTATTTTTTCTATTTTCTGTTCAGTTATTTCATTTTGCATTTTTTATGTGTCTCATTCCCTCGTTTATCTATTTATTACATCTTTTACTTTTTCTATGTTATTTTGTCTTGGTTTCTTTGTTAATATTTCAAAGTCTCTAATTATTGGGATCCATAGATCATTCTAAGAATTTATATTTTTTATGTTTCCTACTTTTCAAATTATACCATTTTTTTAAGAGTTTTCTGCCTTTTATGATGTTTTTCCATCCCCATGAGCATTAATTTGGTGTTTTTGCTTTTATAAATTCTTTGTTTGGGAAATATATTGATTTTAATAGTCTAACCCATAAAGCATTCAATTGTTTTTATGATTTTCTATGCTTGTTTGGCTAATAGGGCTTTATTAAAGGCTTATAGGTCTCTAAATTTCATTCTTTAATTTCCTTTATTTTGTTTCAAGTTTTCCCATTTAACCCAATTTATTTTTCTTTCCTCTTTTTGTTATACCCACTAGAAGGCTCTTTATTTCTTATCTATTAATTTGCAGATTTTTTTTGGAATATGAAGCATGACATGGTGTATGATGGGAGGGTTGTTATAACTGTTTTTAGTAGGATTTCCTTACCTACTTAGGTTAATAGTTTTTTTTTACATCATTATATTTCCTAGTAGCTTTATCTTATATGTATGTGAGTACATTGTTTTTATTCATTCTTATGTTAGATGGTAGACCTAAGTATTTAATAGAGTTTTGCAAGTGTTTGATGCCTAAGATTTATGTGGTTCTTTCCATCTGTTGGTTTGGGATATGTTTGCTAAATATTATTTCTGATTTTTTATAATTTATTGTTTGTCTTGAGGCTTTGCTAAAATTTTTTAAGATATATTTTATATTTTTTGTGTCCTCGTTACTAATTTTTTTGAATATATAACAATCGTTTGCAAATTGGAGATGAGATATTACTGGGCTTGTTCTTCTAATTTTTATTCATTTTATTTTCTTATCATCTTCCAGTTTTCTAAGGTTGGCTACTAATCCTTCCATACATACTAAAAAAAGTAGGGGTGATACTGGGTCTCCTTATCTTAATCCCCTTGTAGGTATAATCCTCTTCGTAGGGGATCCATTTATGAGTATATTATATAATACGGATTTAATGCAGTCTTTTATTCAATCAACCCATTTGTCACTAAATCCCATTTTTTCCATTGTTTTAACTAGATATATCCACTCGACTCTATCGTATGCTTTGCTCATATCTAGTTTTATGGTCATGTAGTTATTTTTAGTTTTATTTGTTTTCATGAATCTTAATATCTCGTGTATTATTATTAAGTTGTATGTTATATGTCTTCCTTTTATAAATGCTTCTTAATTTTCTGATATTACTTTGTCGATTACCTCTTTTAGTCTATTACTCAATGTTTTAAATATTATTTTGTATATTACATTACATAAACTTATTGGTCTAAATTGTATTATGTTCTCCGGATTTTTAATTTTTGGGATTAAGGTTATGAAAGTTTTGTTTATTTCTTCTATTGATTTGTTTTGGTTTAGAATTTCTAGAACTGCATATGTTATATCTTCACCTACTATATCCCAATATTTTTTATAGAAACCTGCTTGGAACCCATTAGGTCCTAGAGCTTTTAATTTGCCAAGGTTAAATGTTGTTTTCCTCATCTCTTCTCTTGTTATGGGTTTGTCTAGAAATTCTTTGGCTTCATTGGATAGTATTTTATCTCCTATTTCTAATTAGTTTTCTATTTGTTGTTCATTTAGATTATTTATAGTAAATAATTTTTTTAAATAGTTTGTTGAGATATTTTCAATTTCTTTATAATCTTTTACCCATTGGAGGGTTGTAATTTTGTTATTTTGTCATCGCATTATTGTTGTTAGATGAAAATATCTTGAATTTTTATCCCCATATCTAAGCTAGGGGTGGCAATTCATGTTGGCGGGTCAGGTTCGTGTCGTGTCGAGGTAGGGGTATAAGACTATTTCGCTCAACCCTAACCCGACCCATTTATTAATTGTGTCAAAGCGGGTCAACCTATTTTGACCCAAAACAAGTTTAAATCAACCCTAACCCGCTTATTTTCGTGTTGGGTCGTGTCGGGTTCGCGGGTTATGTGGTAATTTATCTTGGCGAGTCGGGTTAGTCAAGTTCGTGTCGTGTCAAGGTAAGGGTATAAGACCATTTGGCTCAACCCTAACCCGACCCATTTATTAATCGTGTCAAAGCAGGTTGACCAGTTTTGACCTGAAACATGTTTAGGGTCAACCCTAACCCGCTTATTTTCGTGTTGGGTCTTGTCGGGTTCGAAGGTCGTGTCAAACATTGCCACCCCTAATGTTCTATTACTCAAATAAGGCTAACTACAATTGCCTTGGAACCAAGAATATGGTGTTTCAAAAGCTAAGCTCCCCTAAAAACAGTCAAAAGATAAATTTCGCTAAGTAGAGCATCAGATAAGTACTTGGTGTTTTTTATTTTAGTCTTCAAATAGTATTTGGAACTTAATTTTTGTTTTTTTTCTGTTTTAAAATTGTTATGTACTTTTGCTGTATTTAGAACCATTTTTGGGAGACATTAGGAAGTTTGATGCATAAATCAACCATAGAAAGGCCTTTTTTTTTGGTAACTTATAGAAAGGCCATTGTTGCTAAGAACAGTGTAAGTAACAGAATATCAATGTACCGTAATTGAAAGCAGCATTATTAGTATATTGAAGATTATTAATTTTTAATATTTAAGGATAAAAGTTTATAAAAGATATTCAAATTTAAAGTTTTGGGAAAAAAAGGATTGCAAATATTATATCGCATATTGACTCTAGAATTTGTATATAAGAAAGGTATAACACACTGTAGCTCCTGTTTAAAACTTGGAGATGGAGTCAGCAAATCAATGTAGCAACCAACTATCATGAAAATGAAAGTACATATCAACTTGTTAATTCCAGTGAGCTAATGTTTTTTTATTAATGAAAATATTTTATTAATTAAAAATAAAAAAAGTTGAGGTAAACCCCGAAACAAACAAACTTAACCTATAGAATACAAGTTACTATCCATCAAGGAAGGAAAAAAACAACAGGTGTTTTCAAATACTTACGTATCATGCAAGTAATACCATGAGGGCAGAAGAAACCCTCACAACAAGGCCGGCAGTCTTGAGTTCTAGAAGGCATGCTCTTTGAGTTTTTTAATTCAACCTTCTGATCGGGGCCAGCACTACAACCCCATCCAGGCTCGCATCCAGGAACCCATGAAGTCAAATTACAGTTCTTGTTAGGTTTCAAGTAATTGGTACTCTTGGACCCTCTTTCGAAGAACGTACTGAAGTAAAACTTAATCTCTGCTGCTGTACACAAGCGCTTAGTGAGATCTCCTGCCCATCCAATTCAGTCTGTCATCAGAAATGATACAACAGATCCAAGAAAGTTGGCATAAACATATAAAATGGAAATGTTTGGCATTCAGTAATTTTGGATGATGTTGCCCTGAGTCTTTCCTTGTAGCAGGCAATGAATGATAAAGAGAATAGTAGTGGCCCCAATTACCAAATCCCATTAGCCAGGGAGATTTGCGAGGGACATTTCAATTTTTCAATTTCATCGTGGACACCCACACACGTAAAGGAGGCTATCATATGTTTTACAGTGTATACGTCTTTCTCTTTTCTTTTCTTTTTTTTTTAAGAGAAATTTCATTAAGAAAGAAGGGATGAGAAATCCCGGAAGGTACACAAAAAAAGCTAAGAGGTTAGTTACATAGAAATAAATTTCTCCAACCCTCTTTAGTACTTGTCACAGAGTACTCCCCCAAGTGATTACATCTTAGACCCCAGAAACGGGCTAAATCCTCAGCCTTGGAGAAGACGTTGAAAGCCGGCTCACCATAGGTCTCGAACACATTTTGATTCTGGCCCACAGTGTATACGTTTATGGGTATTGAATTAGATGAATTCTAGCACATTAATATAAGCAGTAATAATCTAAGAACAATAGAAAATGACAGATTTTAAAAAATGGAAATACCTCCTACCTCCTGTTTTCCGAATGCAAGAGGACAAGAATCCCAAGTTTGACGTAAAATTGAATGCCCCATTCCAATCCGCTTCCCTAAGAGACAGTGAGAAATTTTAGCACCGAAACAAATTCCAACTGTTTAAAGGGAACCAAAAATTAAGAAACAAATACGATAACAGGAAAAGAAGAAAGAACAGCAGAAAATTTCCAATTTAAATAAATAACGCACGGATCCTTAATGCAGAAGCCCAATTGATGGCGGATCTCTCCGCTGAAGATAACGGTGAGATTCGAGAGCCGACTGTAGAGGAGCTCCGTAAGGAGTGGAAGCACCGCAGGATTGTCCGATTGACTGAAATCGTCGTCACTCTGGCACCGTACGCACGGCGAAAAACTCAGAAAAACAACGGCGAATATGAAGATAGAGGGTAACCAACAGGTATTAACCCTCTCTCTGCTCATGTTGATCGCCGAGAACCCCCGAAACGCAAAATCTAAGAAGAACTCCCGAAAACTGGGGATTTATACGGGAAGCAAAACGCTCGAATGAAACAGAACCGGATTGAAATAATTCTGGCGGAGATTAACCATAGCACTATTGCTCGTGAGGATTCGAAATCTCGGATTCCATGGAGATTTGGAAATTTTGGGCGAAATCTGGAAGTTTTTTCAGTAATGCCAAACGAATGACGAAGAAAAGCTCGTAGAAGCGATGGGATTGTTAATTATCTGTTGCAGGTTAACAATGGAGATTAATCATGGCGGAAAATCGAGGTTTACAAAGGTAGGAAAGCAGAAATCCCTAGGTCAAATTTCCTGCAAATCTAATATTTGAGGTGAGGTGGTAGTTTTCGGAGAAAGACATGGCGGGGAGGAAGATATGGCGGAGTAGAAGGGAGAGAGGAAGGGGGGAGGGGGAGAGTCACATTTTTTTTTAGACAGGGGTGTCACAAGTGGGGGCCCACGAAAGAAAGGAGCCTAACGGCCATCGTTGTTAGTTTTGTTTCTCGCCGGCCGAAACATGTCGGATATTTTAACTCGCGAAATAAACATTCTGTGACCAAAATGTGTCTCTGACCATGCTACAAATTGAAACGTGCCGTGAATACACTCTGTAGGCGAATCACAGATTGACACATGATGTGTTTTTTAATTTGGTTTCTCTTTTTGACCACGCACTTTTTCCTTTGAGCACTATTTTTTCATCACAACATTTGTTACCTTTTGAACTTATGAATTTGGTGCCTCTTTTGAACCGTATTTGGTGTTTTTTAATTGGGGGCAATATATTATGATCAATGGTGTGATACATGATGCGTTTTTGAATTTGGTGGTTCTTTTATGCAATTGATCACTTTTTTTACCCTTTTAATCCCATACACAATACGTGTCTACCCTTAATGAGGTCACGGCAATTAATCGCAAAACATTTGTTCCCTTTTTAATTCTAACCTAACCATTTGGTCCCAGCTCGATCCATGAACAATTAATGCAGGTTAAAAGACTAGCCACGGGGCAGGACATAAATAAAAAATACAAAACAATGGTACGTTTAGTTTTCAGGGAATTGGAAGAGTGGAAATGGACTTAGGGTACCCAATTCCATTTCCGAGGTTTGGGAACAATTTTATATTACAGAAGTGAATTTAAAATCCCCACCAAATTAGAATATTAAATTGAAGCCCTAGATCAACAAAATTGAAATAATAACCCATAGATGCTGGACCCAAAAGAATCACATAGGTTGTTATTTTCAATTCTTTTTTATAAAAATAGTGTGTGACCAAAATACCTTCACCAATGCTTCAGGTCTATTCAAATGACTAAAGCACCCTCCACCCTTAAGCAGCTTTGTAGAGTTTATACAAATATCCAAAATGTCTTCTATTATTTTTATTAATTGATCAAAATGCCCTTAAAAGGAAAATATAGCTCATGTTAGATATGCTTCATGTCTATTCAAATGATTAAAATGCCCTCCTCCTTCAAGCGAGTTTTTTTAACACATAAAATACCTAAAATGCCTTGTTATTTTATTAATTAATTAAAATGCCCCTAAGTGAAAAAACTAACTCATGTTAACTATGCTTCAAGTCTATTAAATGACTAAAAGGCCATCATCTTTCAAGCAATTGTGAAGAGTTTTTTACCTATCAAAAATGCCATCTATTATTTTATTAATTGATCAAAGTACCCATAAATGAAAAATCTAGTTCATTATAGCTTATGGGAAAAGTTGAAAAAATAAAGAAAATAATATAACTAGTTTCCCCTCTTGAATGATATTCATAGTGAGAAAACTGCATTAAAATTATAACAAAAGTGGACACAAGGTATTCACAATAATTATTGGGAAACTAAAGACCATACAAATGCATAGGGATAAAGAATGCAAAGCTTCAATACCTAACTTGTAGGACTTGGGAGTCCTTAGTGACGAGCCATTGAATCTTAAGGCCACCCACCAAGCAAAAAGAGAATAAAATGGAGATTAATTGAGATTTTTGAATATTTGTGCATCTAAACAGTGAAATTAAGATTTTTAAATTCAAATTCCGTCCACATATATATATATATATATATATATATATATGTGTGTGTGTGTGTGTGTGTGTGTTTGTG